>JAPQRQ010000001.1:17194763-17210771 GCA_037367365.1 Apogon talboti
AATGATCAGCTCATCACCAAGCTCTGCAGAAGCCTGATAATGATGTAATGACGTCCAGGTGTGCTGGAAGAGGGAAACATCTAAAACATGCAGGACACCGGCCCTCAAGGACCGGAGTTCGACACCTGTGCACTAGAATCATGACGTGACATCTGACAATCCCATGTAGGCAATTTGAGTCTGTGTCTGGGTCGTCTTACACTTATTCAACTTCATAGTTTATTGGCTTTATCAGGAGATGAAATTGAATGAGAGAAATAGTAGAGGGTGTTTTACATTGAGAGAGAGGGAGCTGAGCTCTGGTGGGGTTTGTTGTGGACCTAAGGAGGCGGAGCTGAGCTCCAGTGTGCTTCGGCCCAATTTAACCTATGTTCTCCCCGTGTTTGTGTTGGTTCCCTCCGGGTACTCTGACTTCCTCCCATCATCCAAAGATATGCACTAATAGGTTAATTGGTAAATCTACATTGCTTGTAGGTCAGCTCTGTGATGAACTGGTGACATGTCCAGGGTGTACCCCGCCTTCACCCGAAATGTAGCTGGGATATGCTCCGTCACCCTCTCAAGGATAAAGCGGTTCAAAAGATGAATGAATGAATAATACTAACAATAATAATAATAATGACAAACCAAGCATTTCAGACTATTTTTCCTCCACTATGTACTACGTACTTCAGATGCGGTTTGAAAGTGGAGACTGCATAAGTGGGAAAATCTGTCTTGGTGTTTTTGTTCAATGACTGACATTTGAAATCACATGAATCACAAACCACTCAACTGGTGAAATATGTCACAGGAAATAACAAAAAGACATAGGTATGTCTTTTGTTCTCCATCTTGAGCTGCTGGAAAATTTACGTCCATTACGTGCTGAATGAACTCCATCTGTATATGACCATTTCTGAGCATCTTGTAAATTGTGCATCAGATGGACTTCCAAGTGCAGATGGAGGGCAGGTGGTGAATTTCTACATAGAAAACCCTGTCACGAACTGTCAGTGTCTTTGGTTTCAGTCAACTGTCAATTTGAGAAATGACCAGGAAATTTCAGACTTTTTTTCCTCCATTACGTACAATTAATAGGTTAATTGGTAAGTCTAAATTGTCCATAGGTGTGAATGTCTCTACATGTCAGCCCTGTGACGATGGCCCCCGAAACATAGCTGGGATAGGCTCCAGTACCCCTGCGATCCTCTAGAGGATAAAGTGGTTCAGAAGATGAATGAATGAATAATACTAACAGTAATAATAATAATAATAATAACAATAATGACAAACCAAACATTTCAGACAATATTTTCCTCCATTATGTACTTCAGTCGCTGTTTGAAAGTGGAGACTGCATAGGGGGGGAAGTCTGACTTAATGGAGGAAAAAATAGCCTGAAATGCTTGGTGATGATGATTATTATTATTAGTAGTAGTAGTAATAGTAGTAGTAGTAGTAATAGTAGTATTCATTCATTCCTTCATCTTCTGAACCACTATATCCACAAGAGGGCTGTGGGGGTGCTCTAGCCTATATAGAGATGAACAACCAATCACTCTCACATTCACTCCTACAGGCGATTTAGATTTACCAGTTAACCTATTAGCGCATATCTTTGGATGGTGGGAGGAAGCCAGAGTACCCAGAGAGAACGCACGCAAACACGGGGAGAACATAGGGTAAATTGGGCCAGAGCCTCAGCTCCACCTGCTTAGGTCCACAACAAACCCTGCCAGGACGATAGCATAGAAGAGTGCACTGGCTACAACCAGTCCATCATGTTGTCAAGATGCACACCAAGATACATACATGTCGATACCTTCTCAATGTCCACCCCACATACTGTATGTTGTGTGGCTGAAGAGGGGGTTTAGAATTTCTAAAATCCACCACCATTTCCTGGTCTTGGAGGTATTTGGTAGGAGACGCCGTTTTTGTGATTCCATTCACACAAGGCTTTGGTCAGGTCCCTGTACCCTATTCCTGATTCCTGATACATGCCCCAATAGCTGAGTCATCAGAATATTTTTGGATGTGACAGGACTCGGAGTTGTGCTTAAAGTTGCTGTGTATGATGTGAACAGTAGTGATATAATAAAATTATATCAAAAGGGGGAATTGAAGGATTATTTTATCATACCTCATTGTGGTTTTAAGTTTAACTTGTTTTAGCTTAAAGATATTGTCAGTATAGATGATTTTAGGACAGGAAGCATCTGTAACCATAGAAACTATGTCTTTTTAACTAGATACACACCTAAGAAACAACAGACACACACATGAAATTACTACATATAGGAAACAGACGTGAGCTGGGGGTTGGTGCCGCTCACGTTAGAATTTATGACCCCAACTGGTTTGAACTGGAGCCAGAGTTTGTCTAAAGTCCAACCCTATTGTTCGAGGCTGGAGCATAAGAAGTCAAAATGTAACACCCAGGGATCGGGGCTCAGTTTTACTGAGACCTCAGCTGAGTATATGCTTTACCTGAGACCAGAATAAACTTTGTTAAACTGAGACCATAGCGCCTCCAGACTCATTCTTGGAGCTTCCAATTAAAGAACACGCTAACAGTAGTCATGACTTTACTTACAAAACTGTCTGTACTCAGTATTCAGATAAGCACCTGTGAGGCATTATTTGGACAATATTCAACAAAGGAAGCAGCATGTCATTATCATACTGGAGAGAAAAATGCAATTAAAGAAACACAGACAAAAAAATTATAAATAAAAGTGTAAATTAATCTAATCATCTGTAATATATTCAGTTCAGAATTGAATTTTTTGGAATGCATAAAGGTTTGAATGTCTATTTTAGAGTTAATTTTACATTTGTACTTGGATATTTTTGATGAATTGCTCTTGCAAGCCGTGAATATATTTTGACCCACATATTTTGACAGTCCAGGCTGTGAAGGCCAGGACAAGCCACTTACCTTTATAGGATCAGTTTAATGAGCTTCAGCGGTTACACATTTAGTGCCACATACACATCAGGTGTTTGTTGTCATTGTGATGCCGCGAGTTAACCACCAGAGGGCGCCCAGTGTGAAGCATTTTCAGAGAATGGTCAATGCTTTCCCACCAAGGCACAATAATAAAGTGTATTTAGTTTTTTTGTGATAAAAGTAGGAGTTAAACAAGTGATTTCAGAGCATGTTTTAAGGTGAGAGAATACAGAAATCAGGTTGAACTCGTGTTGCTGATATAAAACTTTCTGGAAGGATTAATGTAGTATTGCAGGCAGTGTCAGTTTGACATGGTCAGGCTGTAAAGTTTCACAATAATCCATCATTCTTACAGAAACATGTTAAATTTGGTTTTATTCTGGCTCCACCTAACTGTCTACATGAGCACTGCAGTCAGACTGAAGTAACCATATATACAACATTAGTTTTTTTACTTTCCCTTGAGGTTTTTATGAAAATGTAGTTTTATCAACATCACTGAGATGTAGCCCTTATATGATATAATTTCAGAATCAGGAATTTAAGGACATGAAGATAGACAGCAACTAGAGGAAGTCATATGCATATAGGAGCAGTAGAAATATACAATTTATGATTAAATAGGTGGTAACACTTTATATTAACTAACACTGTCAGCTTCAACTAGTCGATTATATTAGTAGCATATTACCTCTATTAATCATTATAAACCATTTACTAATGCTTTAATCTACATCTTATAGGATTACAAAACTAACAGTTTCCCCTCAGTACTCTCCTAATTCCTATTTATTGATAGTAAGAAAGTTGCACATGAATTATGATCTTAATTATAAGCCTTGATGATTAGGTGTTAGTAGTGAAACAATACTGTCCCTTGATAGGTCTTACAACAATTGGTCAGTTGCAATGGATATACCAAAGGAACGTGATAATGATGTTATAGCAATAACAGTAACACTGTGATGCCAGATTAGGCTCTGTTAATGGCATTACTTATGTACTAAAGTGGATATATTAGGTGTGAAGACTAATCTGTGAATTATTATTGGAAGTGTCCCAACCTTACTTTAAAATAGGTAACATATTCTGAGTTTGACTTTATTTAGACTAATTTGGGCACGATTAACACTTGTAGTTTTGTAACATCAGAATGGAGCATGTTTATTAAATACTGTTAATAAAAACGACTGCTGTTGAGGTACTACTAGCCATGTACTAATTTATATAAAAAACGTTTCATATTTACACTCAAAATGTAATGGCATGATGTTAGTGAAAATTGCTTAGTTTATGATCTAGAAGTAGAATATTGCAATGCAAAATAAGTGCTAATATGTATGTTTATAAGAAACTATTTTTAACATATGTACCACAACATAAAGTGTCACCAAAAACTACTATACTAATGAAAAATACAAAAAGCTTTTTATTATACTCTACCTTACTCCTACTGTGATATGAGTAAGTGTTATAAATGACACAATTGTGTTTTTCAGTGTAGTGTAACATCAGAACAAATACACAATGTTCTGACTAGGCACTGAAAATATTTTTCCTCTCCAATAGTAGTGTTTTAATTTCACCAAATAGAACATGAAGCTGAATGAAGAGTATATACCCCAATAGAATGAATAGAAACTATATTCTTTGCACTTTAATGTAATGTAATTTTTCCTTTAACATCCTTGATTCTTCAGTATGTTGCAGTTACAGTGACTGTGGTCACATGGTCTCCTCTTTTTGCCTACAGTTCCCATAATTCACCATGTGCACACTGAGTAGTTGAGTTTAGACCTACAGGAGAAAATGTAGAAAATGTAAATACAGATCAAACTCCTCTTTCACTGAATAAAAAGTCTAAATGTAAAAATGACCTGATGCTGTTTAATGCCACTGTGGAAAAGAGAAATCACTTTCCTAATTGTAACGAAATAGAGCAGTGAAGTTACAATGAGGAAATCTTACTAGTGATCATTTTTACAGCTGTCAATCATGTACTTAACACACTACCTGTCTGTACACACATATGAGCAGCCAAAACCTCCTGTCATGGGTTAGATTTTTCTACAGCCTGAAGAGCAAGTCTCCAGAAGTGGGTAGAGGTCTTGTATCCTCTTAGAGAATTTGGAATAAGAATTATATCAAAAGAAAATTATGGAATTTCTACCATAAAAAACAAAAACATAAGCACTACAACTTTGAATATTTTCGTAACAAAACTAAAATAAATGTAAAGATAAAACTATAATTATATGTTAATACTGGAGAATCCTGTCAATATCTGAGTGATTAAAGAGGTCAATATGTAAGATGTGCACATGTTGGGGCATATGTTGTAATGGAAGCAAGAAGTTGTCGACATTAACTAACTCCCGTTGCAAGCTAATGTGTCTCATTTGCTTACATCCACAGTGACAGCATGTTCATGATTTTTGTATGAAAGAAGCTGTTCTGTAAGTGAAAATCCTCATGTTTGCCGGTTCTTCCATGTCTCTCCTCTGTTCCTCTACAGCAGCAACAATGTACAATGTTAATCACTGTTAGACCTAACAAATGGAGTTAGTTAATGTCAACGAACAACTGACTCCACAAGGCATCATGTGTTGTTCTTTCGTGTTCATGTGAGGGGTGAAAAGCAGCAAATTTTTCCAAAACATCATTTTGGTCACATAGCATCTTTAATACCACCATTATAATAATTAGGATATCAAAAGTATCGAGTATACATACATCATTTGCATTGCGTTACACAAATCTGAGCTGATTTATGTTTTTATATCTTTCATTCATTGTTCTCAGGATCAACTTTTATTGTCTCGACATTGTGCTGATACATTGAATCGTCCTGAAGAACTGACGCTACTTCAGGAAGGAGAACATTTAATTGGACATGTATCGTTAAGTAATATAAAAAGTTTTTGATATTTCCAAATGTAACTTGAATCCTATAGTCTACTACTTTCCAATACCAGTAATCAAGAATCTTGATATAAGCCAAACTAGAGTCCATGTCACCAAAATCCAGGTACTTCAGGTAGGTTTCTTCACCTCCAGCGGTTGTGATGTTCTGTCTGTCTGTTATTTTTCATCTGTTTTTTTTTGCAGTAAAGTTCTTGAAGCTGTGGTAACAGTCTCTTGAAGCCATGCCAGTTTTTGTAACAGTCCCAATTAACTGATTCTCAGGAGTCTGATGATGTGTGTTTGGGTGTATGTGTGTGTATTGGTTAACGAAAGTGAAGACCAAATGGTGAAAAACCTCACTTCCTGTCTCCTCCACCACCTGTACAGTCCCAGTCTGTGCTGCCTGTCAGACGCTGGTGATGGAAGCTAGGCAGTTTGATGACTTCTGGAGTTTCTCAGGCTGTGTGGTGGGGGGCTCTGGGATGGCGCGAAAGCTGAATGGCAGTCCGATACTACTGGTGCCAATGTGGCCTGGGCTCAACGCTGGATTCTGCCGTCTATTGCTCTCCACTATGCTGGATGTGTTGGATGCAAGGCTTTCACGTGTCCTGCACATAAGACACGCAACAAAGTCAGATATTTAGTTTCAAGTACATCGTGAAATAAAACCAGCAAAGGAAAAAAAAAAAAATCACATAGCATTTAGACTGCGTGGTGCTTAGCTACAAAGAGGATTACCACTAAAATACAAAACTATTTTAAACCATACATTGCAGACTAGAGATGGATAATCCCACATTATTAAAGCTACAAAACCAGATCAGCTGTAGATGCAGAGCTAAAAATGAAAACAGAAAGGATCAGAAAAGGGGAGAAACTGCACATAAAGGATACAGACTAATACTTAGCAAAACAACATCCATGGTCCTTCTCAGAAATGTCCATGTTTTTTAGTTGCTGTCTCATTTATTACAGTTTTTTGTATGTTGCTATGGAAACACAGGTTTGATAGCCTACTGTTTAAGTTTAGTGCTAACTTAGCCTGCTGTTCATGTGGTTACCTTCTGAGGCATAAAATATGTGTCTTTATTTTTGTTGAAATTTCTTAACTGTGTACAGCCCTACAGAGAAAAATTAAGCTCACTATAATAGAAAATTGCTGGTAGTATAAAAAAATAATGAATTACACTGTCAAATTTGTAGCATAAATTGCATATGGTCTGTGTACAGCTCTCTGTTAGCATACAGGAGACAAAACGTCCTTTGTGTCTTTGTAGGCATTTTGACAGCTCATTTTGACATACTTGTATATGTCTGGCATTCAGACATTCAAATAAAATGACTGAGTAAATACAGTTTACTACATAGTTAAATAGAGAGTCCTTTCAGACACATACAACAAAGGAGAAGATGCTAGTAAGTAGCTAGCTGATTGACTAAGCTAAGATAGCGTCTGATTCATTTTAAACACTAGTGGTGAAACAGTACATGTAAATAATTATTACTCAATATCTAACAATTATTTTAATGATTAAACAATTATAACTACCAAGTCAAGAAAGTGATTAAATGAGGCTAGTAAGTAGATGCTATTGACCTAGCTGAGTGGCACAATCTTGACAACTATCTATGGTAAATATGTCATTGTATACCAGTTGTTTTCATAATCACAAAATTATTTTATTCAATACACATAAATTACTTAATAAAATGTCAGATAAATGAGAAATCCTGATTTAGGCCTATTTTTTTGCAGAGCATAAGGTTATTAAGTTCTTCATTTAACACTAACTTTTCAATTCAATTTGTAACCCCAAAATATTCACTTAGTTATGACACCAGAAAGCTAAAGTTGGTTTTTTAATTACAGCAAGCAATAACTGCAAAGCAAAACAGACTTTCTTTGCTGATATATCTATTCATTTGTATACAAATATGCAAGGAATTCATCTTTTTTTTTGTGGACATTTTGTCATTATTAGACAGCAGACAGATGAAATGCAGACAGGAAATGGTGGAAGATGACGGACAACGATGTGCCATAAATGTCTCCAGCAGGAAAAGAGGGTCATTGCCAATACAATGTAAATTCTCATCAGTAAGCCAGAACAACACTGACATCACCTTCTCAGCTGATTTTCACTTAAGAAAGAATCTAAAGGGAAGTTGTGGGCTGGGAAACTTCAACAGTGGCTAAAAGATGCTATAAAATGAGATAATCCTCTGAGGTTCATCACAACAGAAGATTCCTGTTATTTTTTCCAGCTGTTTTCTACATAGCACAATTTACTTTGCATGTATTTTTCAATAATTTATTTTACTTATTACACACACTTGAAAATTATAGTAAGGGATTTGTCACTAATCAGATTAAGGATGTAATCTTAATCCTGTGATTTTACATATAACAGTTTGAAATAGATAAATCTTAACTGAGTTAGGGCTATGCAAGTACTGATTATTGGTCAGAGAGACATATGGGACATTTTTTAAAATCTGTCTTCATCGACACACACATTGTCAGATCAGAATCTATGCATCCGTGTATGGAAATGCTAATTTCAATATTTACGGATTTATGCTTTACATAAATTCACAAACCAAGACTGTAATCGGTAAGCACAAAACTGCAACAAACATTTTTTGAAAAACAAACAAAGAAAAACTGACAAAGCTGCTATTTTTCAGGTAGTTATAAAAAAGATAGAAAAGAAATAAAGGTCTGCGGCTCAACAACCAACTACAGAATTACATTACAATTACAATTAACTGCCAAGTTAAAAAAAAGTAAAAAAATTTTTTGAAAAGGATCATTGTGTAAAATGATTACTTTTTACAACAATCTAAGTAGTATGTTCTAATTTGTTCACACTTTTATATTTGAGTTAGAGACAGACTGATTGATTGGTTTGGCTGATTGATGACTATTAGGGTTCTAAACAATTAGGCTTCTCAAGTGGAAATACTAACTGTGAGTAAAGTGGTATAACTCATCCCCACTTAAATTTTTTATGGTGAATTTGAGGATCAGTGATTCAGATTGCAGTAACTTCAGTTCAGTTCAACAGCTGACTTAAATTATAATAAACATAATATAGTAATGAATTGAAAGACATGAAGAACGCATTTTCAGTTCAGGTTTTGGGAGGAGGGGCAGGGATGATATTGGTTGATAAATCGGCTTCTTCTTGCATGTACTGCTTTTAAAAATCTGCCATCATCCAACCTCTAATATGAATACCGTTCAAGGTTTTCCCTATCACCAACTTAAACTTGATTTATGCAAAACAAATATGGAGAGCATCAGAACTATCTAAAATGACTTTTCCCAGACATAATGATTGATGAGTTGGTCCTTGGTGCACTTCAGTAAGCTTTGTTTTTAAGCTCTTTGAAAGTTTTAGATGATTTTTCAACAGATGTGTACAGATATACAGTATGTTAACAAAAACTATCAAAGGCAGTGAAGGTCTGTATTTTTCAATGTTCTTTTAACATGAAAATTTCTTGGATAAGCCTCCAGACTCCACAACAATGTATCTTACTCACAAACTTGGGAAAATGCTTGAACCTGAACAGCACCTAAGTAGTCTGATAACTGGGGGAACCCTGTATTTATTATATGAGTGCATTTACTTAAGAGTTAGAGTGCTTCTTCCACTATTTAAGTTATAATAATTGACAAATACCCCACAACCACTGACAGGTTGAAGGGAAATCCACCAGAGTGTCTAAAGAGGCTTCTATCCTTCTATAAGAGATCAACATCATTCTTCCAGAAGAAATATTTGTATATCAAACCATTCAGTGAACCCTCGTGCCTTATAGATGGGACCACTGACATCCTGATGTGACCACTCTTGTCAGATTTTTTTTTCTCCTCCTGAAAACATTCACAGTTATCACCATGATGTCTATAATCTTTGTCCCTTAGTGTAAAAATGTTATGAGGGATACTGTGCCAATACAATATTTAAAAGCAAAAGGAGAATGAGTTTGTTTCTGCTCTACTTGAGTAATTCAGTCACTTTACTACTAATGCAATAATTTTAAGGCATCAAAAATAGAGTCAGGCTGAAGTATCATCAGTCTCTCTCAGGTGCTAAGATTGGTATATTTTTTATGCTAATTTGTGGTATGAAAACTTTTGACAGAACATTTAATGCATGGCAAGGTTTTTTCAAATCAAGTTATATATTTATAACTATTTATTTATATTAATAATCGTGTTCTTGTGTGTGTCCTGCATCCAATACTTGTCTTTGTCATAGATTTTTGATTACTGTATTTTTAGAAACTTACAAAAAATGTTACTTATATACACTGTATATATAAATATTTAGGCTGATAGATCAAGCAGCACTGGCCCAAAAAATACAGGAAATCAGCCTGGCTCTAATGTTTGCATTTATAGTCTAATGTGGTATAAATGTGTGAATCTGAATGAATGATTCTCGGTAAAGTTATAAAGATCATATGTCAGTTTATGGTATTACAGCAAAGGAGAAATTCAGAAAAGTGTTTTTTGTTGTACCTGAACATGAGTACCGCAATTTACCACCGATACTAGTTAAAAACCCAACATTTTAAATACTTTGAATCGTGTGCACTCTTCATTTTTATACATACCTGGGGGAGTTGAATCCACTGTCCACTGTGACACTGCTGCTGTCCATGCTGTCCAACCGGGCAGAGTGGGCCGACTTCTGGCTACTGCTGTTCTCTGTCTCCTTGGGGCTGAGTAAAGTGAGATTGGTCTCCAGTTTTCGCTGCAGATCATGGTCCTTCTCTCGCTCCAAGAGCCACTGCATGGTCCCCTCCCCACCACCGCCACTACCTCCACCATTCCCACCCCCTTCCCCATGGTCTTTGTTGTCCTCTGCTGTTGCCAACTCTTTGTGCGAATCCTCCTCTGCCTCTTCTTCTTCCTCGTCGTCTGATACATTATAATAGTCAAAGGAAGCTGAGGGGACTGTTGGCTCTAAGCAGCCTTGTAAAACTGCAGGTGACGCTGAAGAAGTGGCTGAATTGGAAGGCTGCTGGGGCTCAGGATTGTCAAGGGCCTCGGTTGATTTGGCATGTGAGGCTTTCCGCAATGTGCCGGACTTGGTGTAGCTGCTGTCCACATAGCCTGTGGACAAGGCATTGTGTGGAGGTTTGAACAAAGTGTCCTTGCTGAAGATCTCTTTCCTCTTGATCACCAGACCACCTCCACCTCCCCCTCCGGGATCTACATTGTGTTGATGTGGCGTCAAACGCGCATTTTGCACTGGCTCCGGCGTCTGGCTTGGAGTCAGTCGGACTGAGCCACTCTGTCCCTTTGCTGCCGACAAATCCTCTTTGTACTCCATCGTGTGAGGAGAGGTGAGGTGAGGCGTTTGGCGGTCAGCCGGAGAGCCCTTTCGGAGTCCCCCTGATGAGGTTAATGTGTCATATTCTGATTTTGCCTGAGGCGAAGGGGCAGTTAGGATTGTTTCATTTGACGTATTGCACTGGAAGTACTCATCTGTTGAGGGCTTTGGAGAAAGTCCCATTAGCTCATTGTAAGTCGGCAAGCTGTCTCTGCTTTTGTTCCTCTCCATTGTACTCCGGATCCTTGACTCATCTAAACTCCCCTTCCCCAAATCAGGCACATTAAAATCAGAGTGGAACTTAGCAGCAGAGAACATGATCCTTGAGTAGTGGGAGGACTTCTGTGTGGCCCGCAGGGTTCCATCATCAGTGTAGTAATGACTACGCTCCTCCAGAGGGGGTTCAAAGTCTTCTGGTGCCCCCATTGATGGGCCCTTAAGAGAGTTGTCCATGGACCGAGAACGTTCTTTAGCTTGATCCGATCTCTCATGACGCGACTTCCTGTCCTGATTGTGACTGTGACTTCTTTGCACTCTGGACTGGCAAGTCCCACGGGAAGGCTCTGGAAATGGCATCTCTGTCCGTCTCTTTGCAAGCTCCCCAGAAACATCCCACTCAGGGGTAACAGGGCAGTATGATTCAGTAATGTTGGGATTGCTGTGGACCAGGTATGTCGTGCCTCCACTCCGCCTACGTTCCAGTGTGTACATGGCCTCCCGAGGTGAGCGAACTAACGAGTGGCTAAAAAAGCGGTAATCCCTTTCCATGAATACGAGGTCCCAGTTCGAACCCTCAGAAGGGTCTCCCCTGGAGGTTCTAGGTTTGCTGTGTGAGCGGGATTTACCATGTGGCGCCCTCCTGTGGCCCCTTCCCCTCCTGCTGCGTGCGCTGTGCTGAGCTGAAGACCCCGCCTTGTTCTTCTGCGTACGCTCTTCCTCCAGCCTCTTCATCACTGCTGTGTGCCGTGCAACATTTTCCACTGTTAGCTCCGGGTTGATTCGGCGGATTATCTCCATCTCTACGTCGCGAGGAATAGGGGTGGTTGGCACATCCTCGTCACGAAGAGGCCACTCCTCTGGGGGAAACTGGGCTGAAAAGGTCGTCAACTGCCTCATTTTGTCCTTCTTGAAACTCAGTCGGAAGAGCCTGAGTCCAAACCTTTTGGATTGCTTCTCTCCAGTACCGCTGCCGCTACCACTTCCCTCTTTCTTTTTGGTCAGAGTGTCTGTTTTATAAGGGAAAGAAGTGATGCTTTTGCTCTTATCGGCTGATTCTTGAGGCGGTTGCTGGATGGGAGGAGAAGTGGCAAGTGGGGGATAAGGGTACGATGGCGGATCACCTCTGTGCTCCTTGGCTGACGTGCTTGGTGGTTCTCCACCATTGTGATCCCTGGAAGGCTTACTTTGATAGGAGTCACCCCTGTGCTCCTTTGGTGACTTACTCTGGAGCGCTGAGGCGTGAAGTCTGGATGTATCTTCACGAAAGGAATTGTATGATTCATTGTTATTCTTGCGTGCAGGCCTCTCTCTCAAGCAGCCAGGGGTGGATGGCGTGATGTTGCTGGACTGAGGCAAAGTGCATTGCTGAGGTTGTTGCTGCTGCTGCTGTTGTTGTTGCTGCTGCTGTTGCTGCTGCTGCTGTTGTTGCTGCTGCTGCTGTTGTTGTTGTGGTTGACGCTCTGGCAGCCGATCATCCAGGTGATACCACTTGTTGCTGGTTCTGATGAGGGAGGGTGTGATAAAGTAGGTCTGGGGAGTGACAATGAAGTAGCCCTCTGGAGTTGGGTAGATCTTCCTCTCCCGCACCAGCATGTTCAATGTATGTCGCAGAACCTCTGAGCTGGGAGTAGGCACGCCTGGAAGAAGCACAAACATAAAGGACAAGGCACTGTGAACATCTGCTTCTTTAAAAGTACCATTATTTTTCATTTTATTTCATTTTGACTTTCTTTTTTTCAATTTAACTTTGACTTCCATTGGTGGATTTGCCAGTTTACTTATAATTCAATGAAAATATTTAACTTCTTTTTAGTTTCCGTGTTAGCTTGAGTCTACTTTTTTATTATGTATGTTTACCGGGAACCAGGCAAAAAAAGATCAGAAAAAAATATACTTAAAAAAAATGGAATCACTCTCCACAGCTGAACAATCATCAACCACAACTATAAAAGCTGTTTTTCAGACCAAGCTTTCAGTATCTTATTCTCAATAATAATAATGATTTTAAATGATAAAAAAAGGTCTTAAAAATCCTGTGCTTGTCATGGAAAAACATTTCTAACAACACAAAATTATATAAACTGCTTGATGTCAAACAAGTTACGCTGTGATCAACGCTGGTGTTGTAATAAGTATCAAGTATTGAGAACTGGTTGAGGTTGCAATGGAAATTATATATTGTCCATATAAAAAGTCTACATGACCACTTACTGCTTATTGCACTTTGAATTATTTACTAGACAAATAAAAGCTATTTTTATATGACATGCCATATTACGTTTCTCCTTTTATTTATAAACTTGTAAATTTTCAATTGGGCATGTAACAAAAGAGAAAATATTAATATCAAATATAAAAGGTAAATAGAATACACTTGTCACCAGTTTCAAATTAAATAAGTCTCAAATATCAAAACCAGATATAAGCTTACTGCCGGCATCTGTGCCAAATGGCAGAATTCAGTGTCCAAATGGTGAAAAATATTGCTGTGAATATTGTGACAAAACTAAATAAATGATGGAGCATAATATAAAACAATAGAGGGCCTGTTTTAAACATCACAGCTCATAACCTTTGTCCTGCACAGCCCTGTGTTGCCTGACATTACATCACCCCCTGTTAGGTTTTTACACAGAAATGATGCAACTTATAAGTTCAACTCGCATCCAATCTGGTATTGTAGAAGTGTAAAAGCAAAGATGACTATGAAAGGTATGATTCTCTTTATTTAGAAAGAGCATCACCGATAAAAAATTGATAACAAGCATAAAATAGAACAAAATGTACCCAAATCTAACACGTATTCGTAAATGGACCTAAATCATTTTTAGCTTTCAGAGTATTTCCAAAATGTGTTACTTTTCTAGCATACCACATAGAGTTCTCAAAGGCAGTTTCTGTATGTCCCACTTTAAGAACAAGGTCAGAGGAGCGTACCTGGAAAGCTGGCAGTGAGGTGCTCCACCAGAGCCTCCTGGTTGACCGGCTTGTGGGCAGAGTTCATAGCAGAGATAGCCAAGCACAAGATTTCCCCCAGCGGGATGAACTGTGACTGGCTGATAGGTGACATACTGATCGGAGACACGTCACCTACAGGAGGAGGAGGCACAAACACTACTGTTAGATCATGAATGAACAGCAGGCGCAGCGTGTGAAGCTATGATGTAATGGTCAAACAGCACCCCTCCTCTCTCTGCTTCCATAGCCTCTCGTTCCTCCTGTTTCTCGTAGGTTAGCAAAGCAAGGCAGCTGCTGCAGCAACCGTACTACTGTATGAGATCACCTGAATCCTTGTAACCTCGTTTCTCAAATCGCATCATCTCACAAGCAGGACACAAATCTTACATAATCCTTGATTGTATTTCTGTTTAAAAGCAACAAAATTGAAATGTAATTCGGTATTTCTACAGAGAGCCTACGTGCAAGAAATTTGCTGATGCCTTTGTTGAATTAAGCTGGGTTTTGTGTCAACAGAGTGATGTGGCGAGTAGTGAGATCATCGTACGAGCAGACAGGCCGGCCTCAAGCCTCTCTGAGAGAAAACATCTGCCCTGATGAAAGATTGTAAAGCAACACGCTGCTGATTCTGCATCTGAGCTGAAGTGTCACTGTCCTCTGACCTAAATCTGGTCATAAATAGAGGACTACATAATATGAAGCCCAAACTATCAAATCAAAGCCTAAAGATTTGATTTGTAATTCAACATCTGCATGTGAATACCCTACGAAATACATTTTGTTTGACGGATGACTGATTCATTTTCAACAGTCTGTTGTCACTTCCAGCCCATAGTTGTTCTACCTGTGCTGATATCCACACAGGGCCCTGCCTGCTCACCATTGTACATCTCAATGGTCAGTTAAGCAACACGATGACGTTATCTCTGCTCAGTATCTCAGGCCCTTAAGCTTTACAAGGTTTTAGCAGACAGGAGAAAAGCTCGATCTGCCAGTGAATTTGTACAAAACGCAATCTGTGCTGTGTGTGGGTTTTTTCTTTTAATACTAGATGGTAGAAAATGGATATTTGTATTGTTGCATGTTACTACTGGTATCACCAAACTTCTAAGTATTGAGATTATAATGCAGTCATATACTATTTAATACACCAGTAATTATTAGTACTTATGCCATCATTTCTCCACAGTCTACATTCTGATTTCCCATCATTTGATAAATACAGAAGACGACATTTTGTAGATTAGCTCTGTTGCTTGAAAACTACACCTGCTACCACAGGAACTCAGTCAAACTCGGGCTAACTTTACCAACTGTGTGTAAAGGGGGCGGAGCTTCTGGCTGTGGGCGTGTCACACTCACCTGGCGCACGATAACTTGGCGGGGACGGAGAGAAATGAGGAGGAGGAGGGGGAGGAAGATGCTGTTTCTGCTGCACACGGATGTCTTTCTCACTACGGGAGAGATTGTGCTCCAGCGGACGTTCCGTGAGCTCCGAGTTGGGCCAGGCCCGCCGCAAATTGCCGCTGCGGTTCTTCTTCATCGTCACCCCCTTTATTATTATTATTATTATTATTATTTTTAACCAGGTGGCCTTCACCCCCCGTGGGGCTCGTGGAAGAAGGGGGCGTGGGGTAGGAG
>JAPQRQ010000001.1:17210820-17222098 GCA_037367365.1 Apogon talboti
GAAGGGGGGGAGGGTGTGCAGGGGGAGGCTGACCAACCTCGGGCTCAGTGCCTCCCCCGCATCAGTAAGAACGTCCCGCTAGAGCGATCACACACCAGACATGGCAGGAACCAGTGTGTACCTTCACACACATACACACGTCTCATTTACATCCGCAAGCAAGCTACAAACGACTCTGTTCGCACTGTAGGTGGTTGTCATCGGCTGATCTGGAGCGATGGCGGCGCAGGTGCAGGTGATTGCGCGAGGCATCACCCTTTCATCGGCATCAGTCCCAGCCACCATTTGTAGCATCCCCATTTGCATGCGTAGGGAGGCACATTACGTAGCCGCTCTGATGTGGGAGGAGGGAGTAGGAGAGAGGAGGTGGGGGGGCAGGGGTAGAGATGAGGGAAATGGGGCATTGGAAGCAAGGAGTACGGTGAGGAGAGATCTCAGTGATCCGTTTGGGATCCTCTTGTTCCTGTGCGTAAAAAGGTAACAGGGGATGGAAGCAAGGGAGGGGATGGATGGACGGTCAGAGATTCAAAGCTTTAAGAGGCCCAGTCCTCGACAATAGCTCAATTCACCACAGGAGTGCTCGCCGATTCCCCAGAAAACAAAAGAGCCCACTTAAAAAAAAAAAGAAATAAAAGCTCCATTCACCCTAACGGGCAGTGAAACCTCAATAGTATGCCAAGCAGCGGAGATGCCACGTTCACCTCCATCTTTATCCGATCAAGCACAAGACCCCATCGTCCTTTCGACAACAGCACACCAGGAGAGGGTGGGGAGAAAAAAATGGAGAGCATAGAAATAAATAAATAAATTCAAGAATAAATATCCACCGTTTCCCGCAATCCAGAGGAAGAGACTCCCGAGCCGATCGCCATAGCATCCATTCATTAACACGGGGAGGGGGGGATGCAAACTCCAGTCAACGGCAAATCTCTTTCAACGCTAATGCTGCAGCTGCTCCCAGCACCTCCAGGAAGGGTGTGTGAGTATGTGTGTGAGAGTGTGTGTGTGTGTGTGTGAGAGAGAGAGAGAGAGAGAGAGAGAGAGAGAGAGAGAGAGAGTGTGTGTGTGGACGTGGATGTCTGTGTGTGAGAGAGTGTGTATGCGCGCATCCGCCTGCTGCGCGCAATTCTGCGTGAGCATGCATGCATCTGTGTCTGGGTGATTGAGGCTGAGGGGAGGGGAAGAGAGGATGTAAGAGAGGAGGGAGAGGGAGAGAGATTGAGGACATGCATAAGGCAGAGAGGAGAGCAAATATCAACAGCTTGAAACACACACAAATAAAAAAAATTTTTTAAAAAGCCTTCACATGATGTCCAGGGGAAAAGCTCATGGTTTGGACTGTTTCCTTTCCATCTCTCTACACCCTCCATACCCCCTCCCTTACCCCACCCACCCTCTCCTGAAAGATGAGGGCCCCCTTAAACCACCATAGGTGTTTTTGTGCATCTCACCTAACAGTAAAGCTTGACAACCAGAGAGAATCATTTTAAAGGTGCTCATTATTTGTGTGTCCTTCTCCTCGCCGGTTGATTCAGCCAGCAGGCTTTTTCAGACAAGCTCAAGAAAAGCATCACCTTAATCACGTCCAAAGTGGCATCTCCTCCTCCCTGCAAACTCCTGCTGAGTCACATGTGAGGAGTGTGAATGGACGGTTGGAGGGACAAGAATAAGGAGCAAAGTGAGAGGGCAGGACAGGGCAACGGGTGGAGGGGGACAGTGTCACAGGCAATCTGCTCCAGTTCAGTGATACCAAAGAGGAGAGGAAGGGGATGGGAAGGAGGGGTGAGGAGGTGAAGAAGAAGGAGAAGAAGAGGAAAAGAAGAAGAAGAAGAAGGGGAGGGAGAGTGACACCACGCCAGCCATTTTATTTGTCAGTAGTGCTGCAACAGCCTTTGTTGCCATGACGACGCAAGCCGATGATCTCATAGCTGTTACCTTTGAGTGCTGTTCTCTTAAAGAGCCAGTTGCTCAAGAAAGGAGTAGACAGACACCACATACATAGACGAGGACTGACGGACCGACTGTCTGTTATATGGGCAGAAAATAGTCCTGCATCCTACACCTAGCTCGGCAAAACACAGTTACACTAACAAGGCGGATGGTGGGAGAATGTCCTGGGTGTAAAGTGGAAAGAAATTTAACATCTATACCAGCTGTAATGATTTCATTTTTAAACACTATCTCCCTGAAAAGCGTGGTGATGTAATGTAACATATACTGGAGCGCATATTATTATTTGCTCTGCTTTGATTACCACTGTAGCTATTGCTCTGATAATCTCCCAAAAACAGACAAACATTTAAAGGTTCCACATACTCAAATGTGAGGATTTGACGAGTTTATCTACACAACTGGAACTGAATAAATACATGAACTGTAGACATGACTGTGAAATTTGGTGTATTAAAGGGGCAATTTGTAGTATTTTAGAGCAGCGTTAATGATAAATGTCTTGGTTACTTGCACATATGTTAACAGACATTACATTATTTTCTAGGATTTTGTGAAAATCTTGACACATGTTCCCAAGTCTTTCAGTAATTCTCCTCTGTTCCTCTGCACCAGCGACACTAGGTAAAATTAGCTTAGCTATCAGCCAACATTAAATATCAGCTAAAAATCCTACAACACAGAGTCTGTGAGAACGCATAGTTATGTGTTAAATTATCAAGTAAAATCATCAACAAAGTCTGAAGAAATAACAGTTTCCGTGTCATCCCCAAGATGTCATTGTATGGTTTTTATACAACTACTGCAATTAGCATGGAGATCGACTATGATCGCTGTCCAATCTCATAATATAATTTTGTGCTTCAAAATGTGTGTGACTGTATCCTCTAGTCAACCATAATGTGAAAGGATGGATTGTCTCTGAGAAGGACGTCTGATGATGAACTTGCAATGTTTAACCGAGACTGGGTAATTGACAGTGTACCGTGTAATTATGTAAGCTACTTTATTATTATTCTTTATGCCGAGCGAAAGTTCAGTCATAATGTATATGTCTATGTAAAGATAAGACTGGAAAATGATGGGTCTAAAATGCTGACCACAGACTGTATAAAAGAAGTGGATCTAAACACTGTGATGTTTTGAAGCCTCAACTTTAGCATGTATCTGTCATGATGTTTTGGAGCTGGAGGTGAATGCTGACTTTGGACAAGCTGGGGATGATTTAAATACCAATCACCACCAACTATTTTAAGCTACTTCATTAATGTTAACAAACATTGTTGTATATGATGAGTGTAATGTAATGTGAGCACATAAATTACAGCCAGCCTCCCTAATCAGCAGAGTAACCTATAATTTAACAATGTAATGCTAATGCTAATTAATGCTAATGTAGCCAAGTCATGTTATTGGTATTACAGAGAGGAAAGCCTAAAGTAGATTAATAATTAAACTACTACGTTGAGCTATATCAGTCTATTGTTTTAGTCATTGAAATGCATAAGATATAAGATAACCTACAAATAAGAGTGTGTTTAACAGCCTGTGCTACAGATTACCCCGAAGGAATGACGCATCTTTATTATTACTGCCAATGAAAAGTCCTCAAATGAAGCCTCCATGCAAGATAAATCCTACATAAACCAGATGTTGCAATTGTGTTTAGATTGACATACTGATAAAAAAAAGGTCCTACAACCGTAATGCAGTGGGTAGCCAGTGTGTATGTGGCCTAATACGTTCAACTTCCTGTTAAATAGGAGCATTTTTGTTTGTGGTCTGCCCTCCAGTGGACCGTCTGTGCAAACACTCTCTATGTGACACTACAAAGATTGACAAAACAGTTTTAGCCACAGCAGCCGACACAACACATCCTGATCTGGCATTTAGACACACGGTAATGAATCTCTGTGTTGCGTCAAACATTTCCCCCAATTCTCTGGTGGGACCCTCCCTTTCCTTCCATTGGAGAGCTCCTCTACACCAGGGGAATGCACTGCAACAGACTTTTCCTGAACCACTGCTCCACTTTTCCTTCCTACAGAGCCCACACTCCTCCCAGCCCATTGTTTATAACCTGCTAACGGATACAAAGTCCCTCAGTTAATCAGATTGAATTGTCAGTATTAAAAACACTGTTTCCACACAGCTGAAAATACACAATGATGCTTTTTGTTTTGTGGCCTCCCAGAATGTGAGCAGTTACTACTGTATGGCTGCAGAAATAATGTTAAGATTATTTCAGGTGATCAAGGTAACAAGGTATTTCAGGTATCAATCATCCAACTCATTATTACTGAAAATATCACAATGAACTGTCTAATGCATTATTCTAACTATTTTTAACTTGATAAAACACTAAATTATTTAAAACTTGTATTTTGACATGAATATTAATTCGTCTGTGAATCTGTGAATGCTTTTTGTGCAAGATGCCCTTTCCAATGAAATCTACTCCTTCAATTAATTGTTAGTAAAACATATCAGTGCATCGTGCATACGAGTACACACTATACTGACCGCCCGACACACATGGTTAATAAATAGCCTATAAAAGCCTGTGAAAATGTATATGAACTTAGTTTGAACTTGCCTCAGAAACCGTCGTTTTGACAGCTGAGAAAATGAGTCACACAGAAACTCGCAGCTCACTCTACAAAATAAATACTGTATGGATTTGTACTGTAATACAGAGAAAAGACCAAATGAAGTTAAAGAGAGAAGAAGGATTCATTAGGATGAAGTTTTATTCATTGTGTAAAAAAAGAAAGTCAGCTTTAACTGAATTTATAAACAAATATCTGTGGCACAGTAGAGTAGTTTCAGGTGACGTCAAAGGAGCAAAAGGATGAAACTACAGCTGCAAAACATAATCCATCAATTATCACATATCAACTATATTGATAAATGACTAATTGGTTTGAGTATCTTTAGATCCTGATGCTTATAATCTGAATAACTCCTGGTTTCTTTCACCCTCTGTGAAGGTACACTGAATATCTTTGGATCGACAGGGTATTTGAGAACATCATCACTGTCATTTTTCACTATTTTCTGACCTTTTGTAGACTATGCAACTAATCAGTTAATCCAGAAAATAAAAACCAGATGAACTGCGATGGATGAAACTCCTCATTTAATGCAGGAGTTCACTATGCTATTCTGCTGCAGCATAGTCTGTTAGTGAGCGGGTATTTATGAACACAGACTTATGCCATGAGTTACATTGAGCTGCAACAATTAACAAATAATTTGTTTGTTTGTTTTTTTAAATGTGATCATTTGCTTCCCATATTTTTACCTTTTAGAGAGGAAACAACTGATCAACTAATAAAAAAACAGTGATTACCTTTCAACATTAACCCATAAAGACCCAGTGCTACTTTTTTGACAGTTTCCAAATAAATTGTTCTCTATATTTAATCTTTTTTAAGTGATTTATCACCATTTATTATAATATTATCCTCTGCATTTTTGCATTTTTTCAGTGTAAATCTGTTTTTTTCCTATATTTAATTCACTGATCATGTAGATGTTCATTAAAGCTCAGAGTAAATTCAAAGGTTATTATATCAGAAACAGAAAAAAACTGAATAAAAAGTGACTTTTTCAGCAAAGATATCAATAACTGAACATAAAAACAAGTGTGTCCATCCACTGTCATTGATCCAACTCCATGGGTTTTACTGGTGAATCAATGTTGTAAAAGATGATGGTGTTTCCACGGTAACTACAGCGCCTCTGAACGTCCAAATGGGTCAAATCTGATCACCATGAAAAGATGACAAACTGCATTTTACACCAATTATTTACATGTGTTAATAAGATTAATGGATCTACAGGTATTAAACATTTGAGTACATGCTTGTGGTTGCTGGTGGATGTTTGGGTCTTTATGGGTTTCGTGAACATTTGAAGTGGATTTCTGTATTAAAAACTATAGGTGCATCTGAACCATCAGTATATGCATGCTCAGTGTTGGTTTCATAGTTTGGTGAGTTATTAGCTATTAGATAAACATTCCACAGCTTATCGATGTTTGCTTTGGTAGAGTCCGTGAAGCTCTGTCACCTCTTCTGACAGGCAGACAGAAAAGCAGACCGGCTAAACAGGTCTGTTACTGCCTTTGGACTGCACTTACTGGGGTTTTTCAATAAACTACATAATCATAGCCTAACAGCTTACTTGTGAAATCTGATTATGACTGACAACATTTGAAAATCTGCTAAGATACACAAATAAGTCACAACAATGAAGAGTCTAGTCGGTCTTTGTTGGATGTAAAATGTTAAGTGACTAATTTCAAGTTCTGCTCTGAAAATAACCTGTTAGATTAGTTGCACATCTGTTAAGGCACATTACAGCATCAGTCACAGCTACATAAAGAGAAGTAACACAATTACTGAAATCTAATGCTATACCAAATCATATTATCTCTTCCGTTTGGTAACTTTTCTATTTACTGAGCTACCGTTTGATGCACTTGACAGAAAAGATGATCTAAACTAAGACCGTGTTGTGAATTAGACATTAATAAGTTGATCTATCTTTGACAAGCTGCCTCTAAATCACTGCATATGATGAGTGCAACAGACTTCCAGACAGTACCTTCAGTTGTCCAAACCTGTCCCAGCACAGACATGAATTACAGTCTTGTCAGATGTAGATGAGTACGTGTGTGGGAATGTTCAACTCAATTAAAACCAAGTCTCAGTCCTAACTCTTAAATCTGTATGAGTAAGCTGAAAATTATATGGAGCTGCTAAGGTTAGAAGGTGAGACGTTGTCTAAATCTTTATCTAAACTCGCTTCAACTGGCTTCAAGCAACCTGCCAACAGATTTTTGACTGGATTGATAGAAGGAGAAGTCAATATCACACAATACGAACCTCAGGGGAATGAATATGAATTTAACTTATGATTAAAAAAGGAGGTTCAGCTTAGTTTGCCAATTTGCTGCATTTCTCTGCTGTAAAAGCAGCTGGGAGCAACAAGTGGAGCCTAGAACAGACACAAAAATCAGGTATGGAATAACTCATTATACTGCGCAACAATTCCATGATACTTGATACACCATGTCTGTGTAACTGAAGAGAAAAAATGTATCCCTAAAGGGACAGAAAGTGGGAATAATGTATTTATTCATTACACTGTAGTGTCAGTGAAGCAGCCACGAGTAACCCTTTTAAAACTGATAGGTTTTGCCATGGTGTATGTTTATCGTTTTTATTCTGTAATCGCTATGACTGAGAAGAGAGGTAATAAGGTTATAGATGAAAGTTAACATAAGCACTTGGTCACCTGCATGAGGGGTGGGTAAGAGAGAGGGTGTGTGGGTTGCAGGAATGTGCACAAATAATCATTTAGATTAAAATTAAAATGGTAAGAATAATCAATGCCTTTTTGACGAGTTGGGAGAAGATTTATGTTTTACTTTGTGGAACTGATGTTTATGGCATTGTTTCTACTTGAGTGCTGCACTTGTTAAAAGAGCTCTATGTAGTGTTTTGACTTTCAAACATGAAAAAAATGACCTAAAAGTACCATCAGAGAGTTAAGAATAAAGAGCTCAGAAGTTCCGTAAAAAAACGGTACTGCAGTGAAATGTAGAGATACGCACTGGATCTATTTACATCCACAGTCTGATGGATTTATCTGACCACTAGAGGGAGTAGTGAGTCATTCTGATGGTCTCCCACGGCGAGGAGGGCTAACACCTTTGACCAAAGCATCAGAAAGTATCAGTGTTCGGGAAGGTACTTTGCAAGCATAGTTTGTAAAACTACAAGTAGTTCAGCATGGCAGTAGTTCAAACAAACTACACTTCTACCCCTGGAGAAATGTAGTTTGTAAAACTACGGCTAAAAAAGTAGTTTTAGCAACTACTTTTTTTCTACACAGCTCACAAGTGAAAACACAGGTAGAGTCTGAAGAGGCATGGACATCCAACGTTATGTATTCATTTAAATATGGCCATGGTTGGGGTGGCATGTCACTATCGGGGGTGGTGTTGGTGGGAGGGTTGTCCATGGTGGTGACAACCACACGACGTTAGTAATGATCGCGCATCTGCGAAGCATTCGAGTGCTGCCAGGGCCAGCCAATCAGAGGCAGCGTTGGCTGTTATGACATGGTCATGCCTTCAAAGTAATTCAGGATGAAAGAAAAAGGGACTGTGTTGAGTTCAATGGTGAAACACAATTTATATTACAAAAAATACATATTAAAAAAACCCTTAATTTTATGTTTTGGCCAAAGTTGTAGTTTGCAAATTGAGTAAACTACAAAAAAATTACCCAAAAAGTACTTGAACTACTTGATGTAGCACAAAATATGAATGTAGTTTAACTACCTGCAAGTTACAGCAAAATGTGGTTTAACTACGTAGTTCAACTACATGCAGTTTAAGTCTCCCCAACACTGGAAAGTGACCAGATGGGATGAGAACAATTAAAAAATAACTTCTAGCATCCATGAAGGTGACAAAGTTAGAAAAGCTAGAAAAATGTGAATAACATGAACAACCATGAATAACCTGCAATTTCCTAAGAAAAATTCATGCAAAATTAACAATATTATGTCTCAGCTTATCAGTTATACAGTGATGGAAAAAAGTTTTTGGACGTCCCATGCAGGCAGTGCAATATATTGCTTTAACAGTCACCGAACTCTGCCAAATATTGTGCCATTCTCCAAACCCACATGCTCACTTCTACATGTGCACTCTTCCATCGAGGTCAAAACTGGATGTTTTGGATAGTTTTTTTTTTTTCTTGTTAACAATAAACAAAAAAGAATCATTTGCATTTCTTTGTGTCTGTCTGATGCAGCCACACCTTTTATAACACAATTTTTTTTTCTGCAAATACTTCCCGATAACATCTGAGATTATGCAAAATTTTAAGGGTGTCCGAAAACTTTTTTCCACTACTGAGCATGTGCATTATAACTTAGAGATCACAGTAGATCTACAATAGCACAAAGCATTGAATAACAGGCATAATATTGTTAAAATTGCACTTGCTTCTCTTAAGACATTTCAGGTTGTTCATATATGTTCAGTTTATTCACATTTTTGTAAGAGGATAATTTATAAGTGTGATTTTTTTCAAATAATTGACATTTTTTACAGTAAAGAAAAGACAAACTTTTAGATTTGTCATTATTTACTGGTTATTATGATGGTGTTTTACTAGTCTGACCCACTTGAGCTTGTATGTGGCCCCTGAACTAAAATGACTTTGTTATCCTTGATTGTTAATATCTTCAGTGTAAATCTTGCATTTCATAAATTCTCAAATCGATACCTCCGCACTAAAACAAAGAGAAACATTTGGATTTGTCATTATTTATAGGTTATGATGTTATTTTTTTACTGGCCCAGTTGAGTTCATATTGTTCCATACAACATACCCACCTATGCACTTGATGCTAAATCCCTGTGGAGGTTTGAGAGTCCGTCTCGTCCATCCGTTCCTGAGGACCTGCAGGTGGACTTCTTTCCCTTGGATCAGCAGGACATGTTCATCTATCCAGCCGAGGAAGAAGATCTCGGACAGAGCGTGTGTGAGCGCCTTGTTCCAGAAGTGCTGCATGTTGACGGCTTTAAAGTTGGCAAACACCTCGTACCCGGTGTGATGCTGCGTGTTCACGGAGCGCACGGCCGGTGATGATGAAGACGGTGACTCCTCTTCTTCATCTTTATCAACCTGCGACAGGACCAGAGCTAGAGAATGCGGGGCTATCTGGAGACACTTCTCCATGCTTTGTTGTTGCAAAGTTAGTTGTAGCCCAAAAGGAAATCAGAGAAAACTACCGCGTCCGAACTGGAGCGCATTGTTTTGTTGCTTGGCTGAGTTCCCCCTGCAAAAGTGTCTGATACTCTGAAGTTGTTGAAAGAAACACGGCGAAGGAAAACTCACTTTGCAGGATCATATTTAACGCAGGTGCTCCGTGTAAAAGCAGGAAAAGCGGCAACCTGATCCGCGTCCGCAGCAGCCGACTGTCCCAAGTGTCAAAGAGTATTAAGGCCTATTTACAGAACACTGAAGGAAACAGGCAAGGACTAGCGCCGTGACGCGTTCAAGTGCTGCTCGTTTAAATGAAGGCTGTTTACCAAATTACCTATGGCATCAACTTCCGGTGATAACTAACGCATAACTGAAAATATGATGTATATGGTCAATAATAAGGTAAACCTAAAACAATAAACAGGCCCAAAAGTTTAATTGTAGTCAATATTTATAGCCTCTTCCTCAGAGATCTAAACAGCCCCCAAAAGCATATATTGAATAACTTCTTCTGAACACTAACCCTATCAGTACATGTACATAATTCAGGTAAAATGTGGTTTGTCGTCTTTTCATGGTCATCAGATATGACCCGTTCAGAGGATCTGTAGTGAACATAGAAATACCTTCATCTTCTTGTTGTGGACACTTGTTTTCACATTCAGTTAATGATATATTTTGCTGAAAGCATCGTTTTTTCCTTCAGTTTTCTCTGCTTTGATCCAATAACCTTGGAATTTATTCTAAGGTTATATTTATGGTTATAAATCACTTAGGAATAGTTAGATGGTCAGAGAAAATTAATGTGGAAGTCTCTACAAAGAAAATTCTATGTCCCTAAGGGTTATGTTGCTGAAAGGGCACATGTACCTTAGTGTATCAGTTTAGATGCACTTTTCCATAAGACAAAATTGAAATGACTGTACTTTAAGTATAGCACTATGTTTCTGTAGTAAAGTGGTTGTACACACTCGTTGTCCTTAGTTAATGATATATTTTGCAAAAAAATGTCACTTTTTCCTTCAGTTTTCTCCGTGCCTATGTAATAACCTTTGAATTCATTCAAATCTCTTCTGACCATCTACATGATCAGTAAAGTAAAAATAGGGAAATACTTTCTTTTCACTGGAAAATGCAGAGAATAGAATAATAAATTGCAATAAATCAATTAGAAAAGATTAAATGTAGAGAGAAGATCATCTCGAATTCACCACAAAAATTGCTCTAGGTCTATTAGTGTTATGGTATTTAAATATAGTTTTTATTAAAAACAATATGACTATTACATATAAGTATAAAATTATTAAAATATTTTGTGAACCAGAATGATAAAATAGAGAAAACTCATCTTTTTTTTTTTTTTTTTAAATATGGCTTGCTAAGTCATCAGCCATTAAATGTACATGAAATACATGAAAACATCAAACACATGAAATATTTGCTTTACAAATGTAATAAAGAAGAATAGATAGATAGATAGATAGATAGATAGATAGATAGATAGATAGATAGATAGATAGATAGATAGATAGATA
>JAPQRQ010000001.1:17238716-17251923 GCA_037367365.1 Apogon talboti
GATGTTCTGGTCTTTATGCTAGCAATATTGTCATTGTTGTACTAACACAACTGTTTGGTAAAAGTATTATGTATATTGTCCTACAAAGCCTGCACTGCACACTGAAATCCCATTATGTATGTTATAGTGAGAAGAAATAGAGGAAGTTAACAGACTGAAAGAAAAAAAAAAAACAAAACAAAGAAACCCCCAGACAAATTGGCTGTGCTTTTAATATAATAAAGCTATAATTTCCTTCTTCCAATTTGCCATCCTCTAGAGACAATTTGCATGAATAATCTAAACGGCCAAATAAATTCACAGCTTTTGATATTGCAAGAAGAAAAAAAAAAGGCTGTTGTGAAAACCAGTTTGTGATCAACAGTTTTAGCTAAAGGAATAATATAGCACCGTAAATCATCATAATGTCAAAGGCAAACTCTGGATCACACCTTTGTTTGTGACTTTTCATATGCTTTACTTGTCAAAAATAATTGTACAAATCGAGAACATTGAGAGCAATTCATATATTTTACATATATTTTTTTAAAGCCACTCACGCCTGTGTAATTGATACCTCCCATTTGGTCTGAAAGTAGTTTAACAGATTTACTTTTAATCTGTAATGAGCTAAAAACTGTTGGGTGTTGATTCATTTGGATTTTTATTAGCAACTAGGGCAAGAGAAAAAAAATTATTATAAGCAAGAAATGTCCCACAAAAACAAACACGTACATGTAAATTATAAATTAAATAGACAGTCTCTCTATTAAAGCAAAACTTGTATATTTGGGCTGAATTAAAAAGGGTGGAGTAACCTGTTAAAGAATGAAGGCTGTACCATAAAACCCTGGGCTGAAAGAAACAGCAATGACACCGATATAAAAACATCAGTGTCCGTGAGGCAGTGACAACAAGGTCTGACCGCTAACCAGCTGTGATGTTACTACAATGCTACATGTGCATTGTGTTTATGTTCAGAGTGAGGCCCGGGCCCCTTTGGGTCTGACAAAACCTCAGCTGGAACGGGAGAGAAGGGGAAGAGATGAAGCTAAGCAGCTGTTGGACTTGCTTCTTTGCTTGTGTTGTTGTGGAGGTCTGCTTCTCGCCGTCTTCTCATTCGGTTATGTTGGACTCGTCCTGCCTGCGATCAGAAGATGTCAGGGCTCATGTCCCAGCTGCCCTGGTCCTTTGCCTCCCAGTAGCCTCCTTTGTAGACATGCAGGGTCTCTCCGGATACAGGGTCGTCCAACTTCTCGAACCACAGTGCTTGGTAATTATCAGGGTGGGCGCCTGGTGAGAATGAATAAATAGTGAGCTTGTGGAGAAGCTACCAAAGAAACCACGTATCCATGACAACATATCAAGCTAATGTTAGGCTGATATGTTCTCAGAAAGCTGAAAGACTTAGAGGCAGACGTAGAAACTCTCATATGACGTACGTCCGCTGTGAGTCTTGTTTGCATCAGCCTGGTTTTAAGTCATGTCCAGGAATAAGATGGCATGGACTTGGAAATGTCTCTTACAAAGCTTTCTACTTAAGTCTTCTGATCTCCCATGTACTGTATATTTATAGTCTTCAGATGCATTTTACTCAGCAGAGGTGAACTTCAGACGTAGAAACAGTACACTTTAGTACAATTTGTTTACCACTCTAGTAGAAGAACCTATTCTACAGATAACTACAGCCTAAAGCTACGGTCACCAAAACACCTAGACCTACAGGACCAAACGGGGACAATGGTACTTGCTTTTCACTGGAGCTCCATAAGGACCTTCCTTGCCTTCCACTAAGAGGGCAAGTCGCAAAGAATATAAGAACAAAATGATGGAAAATGAGCGTAGTGTAAATTCAATTTAACTACTACAAAATGTGTGTAACTGGGCTATTTTTAGGTCACAAGATCAGAATACTTGCTTAAGTAAGGGAAGTGTGACGGTCCGTAAGGGGCTGAAAAAAAGAAAATTAAAGGATGAATCTCTGTAATCTGATGATGACAGATACAAAGGTGAGCAGAGAGTGAAATGTGGGGGGGGGGCTACTTGCATGCAACAGGAGTGTGAAGGGGAGAGTCCTCTGTGTCAGCTGAACACCAGCACAAACAGGTATAAGGTAAGTAAACTCAGAAACAATCCAAAACATACACAATTCCAGGTTCCTTGTTAAGCACTGTGTGTAGCATCATGAGCCACGTCACCTAGACAACCAAAGGCTCTGTAATGACACCATGACTGAGACTGTGATCTTCAACACATGCAGCTGTAGTCATAGCAAACCATAAAACATTAGCTTCTGTGCGCCTCTCCAGTCTTCCTGCTTGCACTAGACAGCCTTTATTCCATTTAAGCCATAATGTAACTCTTACGGAATATAATAATGCAAGTATTGGCATGAAGCAAAGGTGTGATTTCCTAATCCATGTACTTTCACCTTAACTCGTTCTTATTCTCAAAATTGGAAAATGAACAATCAGGCTTTTTAATTAACAATGTTTGTAGCAATGTTTTAACTGAGATGTTTTATGTTTGATTTTTACTTCAAAACACAATTCTGTGTCATTCTTTCATTTTACTTTATATTATAAAGTGTACATTACAGATGCATCAATTGTGAAGTTCTGGATTGATACTAACGTACGACATAACAATTCAGTTGACAGTTGCTACTGATGTTATTTGCCCCTTTTGTACCGTTCTACAGTACTGTGTAAAAATCCTAGGTCAACATTAGGTTTGGTGATTTAGTAAAGTTATAATGACCACACATATGCTTTTCTCAGTCTCTGCATCAAGAGCTACTCTGGATATATGGGACGAATGTACAGGAGAAAAAAAAATAAAGTTTCAGGGAAAAACAGCTTCTATAAACCACAGTGGTAGTATTTAGTGTGACCTCATCTGAACATGTCTTTAACCCTTTTGTTCAGACAATACGAGATTTATTGCATTAATTTGCCCATGTTATTTATACCAGGCTTCATTCAACACATGTCAGATGTTTCTAATTGTTTGTGCTCCTTCTTGTCATGGGGTCACATTAAATAGTGACTTTAACCTTCACAACCCATTTAGTTCAGTTTTTGAAGTCTTTAAGGCCGTGCACACATTTCCTGTATTTTCTTGTTCTTGTGTGATGAAAAGAGAATGAGAAATAAATATGTGTGCTCATTTCAATCCTGCAAAAACAGCAAAGCTAAAGGTGGATTAAGTCTTTTACACAGTACTGTATATTTTATTTTTTTGAGAGCCCTGTTTTTCATTTGTAAAATAGAATGATACAAATGTACATGGATTAGCTCCTGCTCAAATCACAATTGTTCAAATGCAGTTTCTAGAAGCTGGAACAAGCAAAATCTCTCAGTCATGGGGCCAATTTGCATCCCTGAGGACATGTGAAACCACTTTGTTCAAGGAAGACTTCTGTGGCTGTATCATCTTTTCCTGTCACAATGCTACACAGAGTACCTTAAAAAATCCATGCTTTATGTTAAGCAGTAAAGTGATACTTGCTTTCATCAGAAACCTCACTTTCTTGTGTGCCAGCCTCTCCTGCATCAGCTGAATAAACAGAAATGGATGAAGGGATGGTACAATGTGAATGATATAAAGGTACAGAACATTTCACACCTGTATCTCTCGCACACAAACATACATGTGTTTTACTGATACACACTATATGTAAACCAGGAGAGGGAGAAAGGCATAGAGAAGAGTACTTGCTTTTCAGGGCAGAGTCATTGATTGAATCCTCAGTGACAGCTTAAGGTTGAGACAGAGACAAGCAGACAATGCATTCCAAGACAGAGACAAAGTGGACAAAAGATGAATGGACAGAAAACAAAAGACATGTACAGGAAAATGTCGTTCCATTTTTCTTTGTTACGTTCCTTGTCCTCGTTAGACTATACAGTTCTCAGTAAACTGCCCACACCTCCATATCACACCATGTGCAACCACAATGTAAATATGTAAATAATATTTAATTTGAATTCTATATTCATATAAATACCAAACTTCTCATTTTTCTCTTTGTATTTCATTTTTCACTCGTTTGTGGTTTTTCTACCTGTCTTTTTCCCTCTTCACTTGCTTGTTGTATGTTGCTGCTGTTAACTGTGAAATTTCCCCACAGTGGGATAAATGAAGTTCTATCTTATCTCATCTTATTTTGCCCTGTCTCACCTTCCTCAGGTGAGTTGACGGCCTTCACAGCCTCCCTCTCCCTTTCTCGACGGGCAGTTCGCTGCTTTTCCTCCAGCCGCTGTTTCTCTGCATTCGCCTCATCCCATCGTCCGTCCTCCATTAACCGCTGGTCCGGCCGCCGTCTGCTGTCTGTCGGTGCTACCCCCTCTTCGGGTTCATTCAGTGTTAATGCAAGTGAGGAAAAGTAATACATGTTCTCTGCCCCCTCTCTGTAAAGTCATCATCATAACAAAAGACATTGAAATACTTTGGTTGTATATTTCGTCCAGAGCAAACAACATATATTTCCATTTAATTTCAAACCAACTGTGTCAAAAGCAAACTTAAAACTTACGGCAAGGGGTTCTTTTTCCAGATTTCTTTGGCTTTGAGCGTCTGATACACAGTCCTCTGTTTGCCTTCAGTGCCGTTTTCGCCTTTACTGCTCTGCATTACCCTGCTGAACTCCATCTTCTCATCCCAGGTTCCTGACAACACATAATGGGCTTTCCCATCCTTATCTGTCACCACCCCTGTTACCTGAGATACAAACATAGCATTAACTTACAAATGTAACAGGCAGCTCCCAGGATTTCATTGAAAATATACAGTCACTGTGCAGGTAATCTTATTATTTTTGAAACGAAAGATAATAATCAAATCATTTCAAATATGTAGGTACTTCCAAAACTGTAAACTGATATTTTTCCTCATAAATAACCATAATATTTATTTTCACATACAGCTAATATATATACTTATGTAACAAAATTAGTAAAGGCAAGTTAAAACCCACCTTTCTCGGTACATCTCTGGAGAAGTAACTGTAAGGTGCGAATTTGAGGTGACAGCGGTCTCCTGTCCGGTGATTCACCACATCTATCTCCCCTGACTGGAAGACAGGATGAAGACCTCATGTTTCCTGCTAAGCTTTTTATGATGTGGCTTTCAGACACAACACAACAGTTTTTCACTGTATCGAGTAAAGCACATTTGCAGCTAACTAGGCATCCAGACAGGTGCAGACGGAAAAATAAAACTGAAATTACGTGTACCTGAATTTCCCGATTTATACGACATACCTTTGTATTTGTATAGAAAAACCCTTCTTGGAATTAAATTTTTTTCCTAATAGGGCATGTTAGATTTGCTTTCACAATCAGGTAGCTGGTCGTATGTGTGTAATGTGCAAACACAGATTAGCTTTTTAATGTGTTGCCCTGAAAAAAACTCTGTAGAGTCAGTTTGTATCTTCATTATTTGCCACAATATACAGTTAACAAACCAGGAGCTTCTCACTAGGCTGCAACTAAACAAATAATGTAATGGTATAGTCTCATAAGCGATTTTGAGAACAGTTTTTCTGTGAGCACAGCACACAGAAACATATCTGAAAGGGTCATAAAGACATCTACTTGTGTGTAATAATGTTACCTGGTCGATCCACAATTTTCCAACAATAATGTTGTGTACTGTTGTAGTAACTTTCTTCCATGAGTAGTGATTGTTGCTTTTGTCGAACATACATTGGATTGAACCTGGGAAAACAAAGACACAGTTATTTAAGATGGCAGTAGTTTTGTCTATAACCTCCTCAAATCCTTTTTTTTTTTTTTTTTTAAATGTTATATTTTCGAGCTCCCCGTATGGCATTAAAGTAAAAGTCAAAAAGTCTCCACCTGGATTTAACTAGAAAAAAAAATGGAAAAACCAATGAGGAGGTTTTTATTTCTTAAGCAATCATCAGTTTGATAGAGAGCATAAAGATTGGACAATGCCGGGATTCATCAATAGAAGATCTTGGTGAAAAAAGTTATGATGGAAATAAATGCTGTGACATTTATTGTGGCATATTGCTCGGCATAAACAATGCCATGGCAAATATGCTCTGTAATCAAGTCTAAAGGCAATCCAGTAAAATACTGCGTGGGACTATTTTGGCCTGGTCTGTGTGGATTGTTCCATGCTACTTGTTTTCCAAATATGTGGACACGCACTCACCTAGGGGCATGATGGAGAGATATTTTCCCCTAAACTTGCTGGCCAGAGTAATTTCTTGTCTGAGGCTCCAGCCCTTTTCAGAGGTGGCATGGTGAGCTGCAGCAGGTGGATGGTGACTCACCTGACAACGGAAGATAACAAGGTCAAGATCAGATGAGGATGATGATGCTCTTGTTCTGATCAGTGTCTCTATGTTTAATAAAGCTGACAGAAAATTAAATGAATAGAAACATTACAGTATACATATACACTGTGTAATATAGATACGATCATGTTCAATTCTGCAATAGTTTTTACAGACAGTGCTGTCCCCACTAGAGACTATGAGATTTCAGCAGTCTTATAAGTTTACTGGTGCCACACTGTGCAACACTGATCTAACAAACAAACCAAACCGAAAACAATACCCTCGCCCTCCCCCTTCGGGGGGGGCGGGGTAATTAATGAAAAATGGTTATGGCAGGTATACGGACTGTGCAAAGATAAAAGCTATTGAGCCTCTGGCCACAATGTAGGTCAAAGTTCCAGAATTAAAAGTCAACAGTGCATGACGTCTACCTATGTTGCTATAATGGTCAACAATGAAATTTAGCTAATGATTGCACAGTTATAGCAGTTGGGTTTACATGCATGGAAAAAAGACGGACAAAATTGTGGACTCTGGAAAGGAAGCCATCTAGGGATGCTAATTCTGCAAAGAAAGCTTGCCGTTATGATGTTTAGCATGGACAACTTGATTAATTCAACATCAGGCTGAATTCCTGTTGGTTATCTAGTAGGTGGTAGCTGCACTCACTTTGGTTACAAGAATGTGACAACTGTCTTTGATGCTTCTTTAGCCAAAATATAGCTCTATGTTTTCTTTCATGAGGGACAGCCAAAAATCAGATAGTGGATACCCAGCTTAAGAAGTTCATAAGTAGTGTGTGACTATTCCTTGATTTGACTGATTGTCAAAGCATGCCAAGTGGTGTTCATCTGTTCAGTGATATCGGGTTTCTGACATACTTGTTCGCAGAGGGAGCGGTAGCCGCACTCTCTGAGCCGATCAAGCTCAAAGGTCTCCCCCAGCAAAGGATTAAAAGGTTTTCCTGTGCGGTGAACAGTAGTAGAGTAGGACGACACTGTGAAAGCAGCGACGTAACACATCTGTTCCAGAGAGCTCTGGCATTTCGCAGCCTTGTCCAGGAGCTCATAGTACTCCAGATCTTCAGACAAACGTTGCAACATTGAAAGAGGCTCATTGAAATTGACCTGGTAGGTACAGCGTGAGAGAGACGGAAACAATGAATCAATACCTCTGGTTTAAGTATGAAGGATGCGGTTGCTAGATTGCATACTCCGCATGCACAGGTTTCTTACAGGCATTGGGATCTTTGAGAGCTCCTTTCCAATACAGTTCTTCATGATGCTCCACAGATTGAGGTAATAATTAGGTTTGTCGGGGATACGAGTCCGTCTTTGTCGAACTGGCTCAAACTCAAGGGAATGTGGAGACTCCGGATTAGATGCCAAAGACAGTTCATCAAACTGAAAGAAGAGAAACGAAATGTCATAAATTGAGGGTTTCGTGTACAAAGGAAAAGTGTAACGCAAATTAGCACATGGTGGGAAAAGGGAATTTAACACACATTTACAGACTGGTCGTCCATGCCAGTCTCACTGCTGATCCCACTAACGTTGCTACCAGATCTCCTGGTGGACACAAAAACAAAAGTGTAACATTTAACAATAAAACAACATACAGAGAGGGAAATGTGGCTGCTATGGGACAGCGTTACTAACCTGTGATACTTGGGATCAGCAGGAACAGTAATGAACTCTGCTGGATCTTCCATTGCATCAAAGAACTCATTGTCATCATCTTCATCACTAGCATCACCTTTCCCTGTAACACTACCTAAAGCCAGAACAGTAAATGGAAAAAAAAAACCAAAAAAAACTTATGTCTGTAAGATAAAAAGGAGGAGGCTTCGATCTTGGGAGGAAAGGTCAGACTCCAAGTACCATTTATTCATTTCAAATTGTACTGAAATTCCAAAATTGGAAAATTAAAAACATTATTTGTTTATGAATCTGACACAAAAACAAATAATGGTTTACTCTTTGCATTTAAAGTTTTATGTTCAAGTTAAAAATAGGAAGTGAAAGACACATTTATGGGCTGAACTTGGTTTTGAAAGTATAATTTGTTTAGCAATATACTGAATTAATTTAATCATGTTTTTGCCTTTTGAATGATGTGGAAAAAGTTCAAGTTGTAAAATTGGATTAATGCTTTCTCTGGAGACTTTTCTTGCTGAACAAAAATTGAAAATACATGTATAAAAATATGTTTTCCTCCAGTCACTGGCTAACAATGGTGTGTTTTCTATATTAAAAAAAATCTATTTTATATGTTAAATATATTCTGACAATGTTGAGGGTTTTTGTTATTGACAAAAAAAAACAGAATTAAAAAAAATGTTCATTACATTGAAAAGTTGATAAACAAATGAAACCTGAATTTAATTTTGTGGTCTAATGAGAAATCAAAGTTAAATCTAACCTAAGCCTAAATTTGACCAGTGGCCCATTATTTAATTTCCTATTTTTAATTTGAACATACAGCTGACATATGAAAAACATGTTGTTATTTGTGTTGTGGTAAGTAATAAATGAATAATGAAATTATTACTTTTTTTTTTTTCATTTGACATATTTGGATTTTTGATTAAATACGAAAGCAGCTAATGATGCACAGATTTGCCAATCAGGTTTTAATTTATCCTCATTTGTTGTTAAAAAGAAAGGGGAGCGGGGAATCAGAGTTTTACCTTTGTTAGCTAAGGCAGGATTGCTGAATGAAGAGGGCAGGACTGTAGCTCCTCTGAAAGCCCTTTCTAAGTGGTTATGCTGTTTGGCCAGCTGCTCCAGTGTCTCCTCCAGCCTTATCCTCTGGTCTCTTTCAGCCTGTAAGGCCTTCTGCCAGCGCTTACTGTGGCTCTGGGCCAGGGACAGGAAGTCTCGACATGCCTTGTGGAGCGTACAAATACAAGAGCAAATGCATCAGCAACTCAGCAACAATGGTGTGTAATTATCAGTGACTTGGGTTTGTGTGATTTACATTGATCATGGCATTAGAGGTGATTCGGAACAGTGTTGCCCTCTCAGTGACTTGTCTGATCTTTTCGCTCATGTCACCTCCAACACGAAGCCCCTCCAGCTCAGACAAAGACCTGAGTGTGAGGCAAGAATATTGTTAATGACAACAAACAAATAACAATTAGGTGTGAGAAAAATGTTTTCAGCTAACTGAAATACAGCAACTGTGTTTACAAAACTAAAATGATAGAGAAATCTACATAATTCCAAACTGCTACAGTTTATTGTGTTGCATCCAACCTCAAAAATAAAACTGCATGCATTTGGCAAGTAAGGTTGAATTGTGTGTTGGCAGTTGTTAAACATATCTGTGCCCGTACGTCCCCAATTTTACAATTTTGTTATTGTGTCCTGCTAAACTTTTTATGACCTTTTTTGAATCTTGTGCCCAAATTAAGAAAAATGAAATGACTGAACAATGAAACACAATAAATATAAATTATCATCCCTTTTGTTTCTTTCATTGTTTTCATCAATCATTGTGAAGTTTGATAACTCTTACCTTTGGAGAGCAGATCCATGTTTAACAATGAGATCATTGCAGGTGGTCAGGTCTTCCACTTTGCTGCCGAGTGTGCGTAGTGTGGACTGGACTTCTGAGTTACGGCCCCCTCCACCCTGTCCAGAGGTTGGGGGCACAGCGGGGCACTCATCACCTGAGTCATCTGGTGATATACGACCCAAAACAAGGACAAGTCATGAGAAAATACCGAAAATACCAAGGGCAGAAAAATACAGATTATGTCAGACAGGCACATGAAATCTTAATATTATGCCTCAGTCTCTTTTTGTTTCTCTCTCACCAGATTCAGCCTGCATGCGGACAGCTTTAGCCTTGGCAAGCTCCAGAGCGGTGATCCACCGCTGGCGTTCCACTTCAGAGCTAGCCTTTAAATGGTAAGTCTGCGCTCCACCATTGGAAATGACAAAATTGCATGAGTCCTCCACAGCAATATTAGCTGTGGCTAAGTTGATGGTGCCTCGGCATGTGTGGCCCATTTCTGCCTGGGTTCTGGAGAAGGACAGAGGGTACACTGAATGAGGGCTTGGCTTTTATGTTTCCATCAGCCACTAATAAATATTTTCATGAAAATTGTCAAACCATGTCATGCTTTTGTGTTTAAAAGCTGATTTTCAGTGATGCTTGAAAGTTGAACAAACTGTGTTTTTCAGTTGCTGTTATTTATGAAGGATGAGTATTTGTCAAGTTTTCATGACAAATATTTGCCAAATACTGGAACATTTCACAAACCCCTCAGTGCAACATATAATAATACAATGATAAAACATAAAAAATTACAAAATACTGAAATATTTGGGAGTGTTTTAGCTCCAAGTGCAAAAAACCTTCATTGAAGTAATAAATATCATCAAATTAATACTTTTAATTTGGAAGGTTACAGTAAAATTGATTCATAATGTGGAATATTAATGTCTTTGCTATTATATTTGCAATAATATATTATATTTTAAACCACAACTAACTTACCTATAGTAAGACAGCAGTCCATTGCTAAGAACGAACCAACGCCTCTGGTAACCTTTTATGTAGTTTGTCCATTTGAAGAGCCAACCCTTATATGTGTCTCCTGGGGTTGGAGTAGGGGGTTTTGGCTCCAACATCACAACAGCCTCTGGTTTCACTAGATGAGGTTAGAGCCTGTGTAAACAAAAAAACATTTAGCACAATCACTGACATATGTTGGACATTTTTATCTAATACACAAGGGTATCTGAAAAATTCATAGGTTAACTGTGATGTCCTGGGCAAGGTTATGTATGTATTTTCCACATAACTCCCTTTGAGGTCCTCAGTTCTTCAAACAGTACTGCAGTGCACTATTAACCTCCCTCTCACTTTCTTTCCACCAAAGTGTTTTCAAAGCCGGACCTACATGCACATTTCCTTGCACTTCCCGTTGCTGCCATAATCAGTGAATTTCCTCATTGCGGAATCAATAGTTTTATCTTATCGTTGTACATTTGACTTAATATGCATTTGCACATTGTTCTTAAATAGTTTTTACACACATGCCACAAGGTACCAAGTACATTTTAATGTTAAATCAAATGCCAATCATATTATTATATAATGGTATAGAGTTTGTCAGTCTCTAGCTGAATCCTCAGCAAAATAGTGGTTTAGATTGCAAGACGACCTTAAATTTATACTAAAAAAATTACTTTATCACAACTCTCGCTTGAAAGCTTTACAAGAATTTGGAATTGCATTCACATAAAATAAAGAGCCTCAAGAGCAATCTACTATTTAGTTAAATGGCTACTTCAATAAGATTTATATGTGGTTTAATATGAATGAAATTGCAGCTTCTGTTGTTTTACATCTACATAGGTAAAAGAAATCCAGCCAAACCCAAACATCCTCACTAAATTCTCTTTTTTATCTTACACCTTAGATTTAACTTGCGTCGGCGCTATCTATAAAAACAGCAATAAAACAGTGGAGTACAGTCATGTCTCCTAATAATCTCTTAAGCTAACTTACTGCGCTGTAACAGCAAGTCAGAAAGACTAACACAAAATAGAAACTGTCATATTGACTCACCAATTATGCCAGCTTGACGGACATGTGTGTCAAATACACGCAGTTTAAGAAGGAACTTCGTGCAACAAGACGCCACATTACAAACATTAAAGCTACTTAAAACACTGTCCGTCACTAAGCTTCGTGCTAGCTAAACAACAGGAAGCTGTCAAACGAGCTGACACGTCGAAAGACGATGCTAACAATTATGTGCGTCTGTAAAAATCAAGTGTTTATTTGTCCAATGTTTTAGCAACATAAAGATACGCTATATGTTTGTAACACTTACCGTTTTTATGCAACACTCCAGCCATCAATGACATGCATACGGCTAGCTGTTAGTCCTGTGGAAAGCGACGATGACTGGCTAGCATTAGCTTTGCTAACTAATTTCCTACAGGTTGTGCAACAGAATAAAGTTCGTGTTAGTTCACCAACCGGTCACTTCAGTTCCACTATCCGGACTGGACACGAACACACCGGACAAGCAAGTGTCAAAACTACTTCTATCGCTTTGGAAATCTGCCCACCTGCAAATTTATACAGAAAATCAGTAAAATAGTCCCTCAAATGAATTATTTTGAACATCTTATGATCTCAATTTATGTTATTTGTTAGAAAATTGGCATGTGTTGTCATATACTGCTCATCTCGTTATTGAATTTGTAACATTTTGTGCTATGCAAAATCAGTTATTTAAATCCGATTTGTACACACATACAAACTGTACTTTACAAGTCACATTCATGACTAATGATACTGTTCACTTGTCACTGTTGTCTAATTATAAATGTTGATGTTATTAAATTAATGAATAATGTAGAAGGTTAGGGTTATGTCATTCTGCATTCTGCTGGGTCCCACAGGTTTTCTAAAATGAATGAGTGGACAACCTCTTTCATACAGTTGCCTATGTAATATCAACACAATTCTCAATGAAAATGAGAAAAACATACTCATATTGGTTTTATTATAATTTTTGTCTCATTCTATTTGAGTTACAGACAACTGAATTTGGCTTTGGGGATGCAGGTGAAATACTGAAGAGTACTCTGTTCTACAAAGCAAAAGTCTTTCATTCAAAATCCTACTTAAGTAAAACTACTCATACAGACTGGCTCCTTTCTGTTGTATTATTATAGATTTTAATTCCTACGTTACTATGGAATAGTTAATAATGTTTATCATATACAAGCACTTGTAAGAGCATTTTGAAATTAATTTCATAATTACACAATATTTTGCACACTTATTTATGTATATTTCTTATATTTACTCTATTGATAATATTTGTCTCATAAACATTGTACAAATTGCTGTTCTAACTGTGTTTTAAATGTGTATTTGGTATATGTA
>JAPQRQ010000001.1:17261989-17277724 GCA_037367365.1 Apogon talboti
TATATATGTGTATATATATATATATATATATATGTATGTGTGTGTGTGTGTGTGTGTATATATGTGTGTATTTATTTTTCTTACTGGAATTTGTTTGTGCAAATATAGAACTGCCTCTGAAAGAACGGACTCTCTTTGAAAATGCCAATGCACATCTTGTAACTAAATGAAGATAGTTATTAAAAAGTTTAATACGTAGTTTTTAAAGCTGTTAGTCTGCTAATGCATTTGATCAATTTTATTCAATAACCATAATACTGAGAGAGCCTTTTGTGCTTGTGTGGCAGCTGAGAATGTTGAACTTGAGGATAATTTTTATTTTTTTATAAAGAGACATTTTTCAGCATGTTTCTGCTATAGTAGATACAGTAGATATACTGAAGAGAGAGGTGACATAATGGGTGAGTTTATGGGTCTTTGTCCAGTAACTGCAGTGAGTCTACTCTTGTTCTAAATGATTAGACAGCCCGTCCTCGTCCTTCACCTGTTTCCATGTTTTTTTTGGCCACATGCCTGTCAGTTTAGAATGATTCTGATTCACTGGCCTACTCACAGTGGTAAGAAAAGAACTGGAAGGTGCACAGTGCACTTATTTTGTGTATCAAGTAAGAACATTTTTGTGCACATGTTGGTGAATGAGGTGCAGTATTCCTAACAAGCTGGGTAGTGATGGAATATTCCAGTAATTTTCCTGTGTACAGTGTTCGTCTGTGTATCCTCCTATTACAGTCCCCATGATGCTCTTTAAATTTCTTCTTTCAAACACCTTCTTGAAAAAGTCATTGTTGTGATATTAGCAGAATATCCTCTTGTAGATGTGTTTCTCCTTTTGTCCAAAAATGTGGGCTTTTCCTTTTGGCTAGATGGTTTGTGTCGTAGAATGACCGAAGATGACATGACCCATATCAAATTCAGAATGAGGTGTCTCTTTATTATAAAATTGAATATCATTGTATGTGTAAATCTAGTGAATGTGTGCATTCCTAGTTTGCTTTGTCATTCCCTTACAAGCCCCTAGCAGAGTAGCAGACATGCGGTATTGCTGTCACTGTTCAATTTAGGGTGTGTACTAATGTCATGTTGGTGTATTTTCCGTAGGGTGGTAGGCCAGAAGCTGTGCGAGCTGACCAAAAGGAAGAGTTAGAGAATTTGCGAAAGCAGCATGAGCTGCTAAAGAAGATGCTGGAGCAGCAAGAACAGCTCAGGGCTCTGCAGGGCCAACAGGAAGCATTGATGGCCATGCAGCACAGTGCTGAACAAGCACTGGCTGTGATTGAAGACACTGGTGAGACATACACACTGTCAAAGGCATGTCTAGGAGTTTTATTGAAGTTAAAGGAAGGTCATCTACAGCACTGTGTAGTGGATTTTTCAAAAGTGAGAGGTATCTCTTGTACTTAATATATATTTTTTCAGTATTACATCAATAAAAAGCAGTCAATAATCGATTAACATTAAAGATTTGCTGCAATTTGAAATTTCAGCATCATAATTTATACATATCCATTCATCAGTATTGAAATAATGGGACTAATTAATGTTGAATATATGTAGAACTTATCATACAAATTGCTCAAATGTGTCCTGATGTTTTTGCCAATTTATGTTGAATCAGTGGTCACTGAAACCACAGGCAGTGTGTCAGGCCTGAGCATCACGTCAGAACTGAATGACGAGTTGAACGATTTGATCCAGCGGTTCCACAACCAGCTACATGACTCTCAGGTATAGTACACACTGCTTCGGTGCAAACTTCATGTCCTTCATGTCATCAAATTACTGCATAAGAACAGAGCTGTACTGATTGCAATACTCTTGATAAGTTCAGAATTTTTTTTATGATCACCTGTTATGCAATCATTGTATTTAAGATGTATAATTGGTAGAATACATTCTCTGTATTTTTGTTTTATGGAAAATTAAGTTATATCTTCATAAAAAAGTTGACTTTTGAATAACATGTTTTCCCCAAAACTGCAGCAGATTACAGGACAGTCAAATTAATGTCAAAATTTTAGTACCAGCCATGGCCCAACTGAAAACTGCCTACTGATTGGCGCAACTCTGTAATGAGGAAGACAGAGAACTATGCACTGCAAATTATTTCTGATTATCAACAGTAATCATTGTAGGATTGTTTGAGTAGGTTATGGTATTGACTTTCCTCCCCTTTGATGTCTCTCAGTTAACATGTCAGATAAATTTGTAACAAATTAATTTATCTTGACTATTTAAAAAGGTCATTTTTGATTTGTACCCTGCAGTCTAAGGCAGTGCCAGATAACCGACGTCAGGCAGAGAGCCTCTCCCTCTCCAGAGAGGTTTGCTGGTCCAGGTCTCCCCAGGCTGTGGGTCCACCTCAGCACCGGCCCCTCCTGCACTCTGCTTCTGGTCCTCACACTGGTCTGGATGCAGCAGCTGCTAGTGCCAAACTCAGTAAGCTTCAAGAGCTCCAGGACAAGAAACAGACCATGGACAAGATCCTGCAGGAACTGCATTCACTCCGAGACCAGACACTCAACAACAACTCTTGTAAGACAACTTCCAAACTTTTTCTAGGTGTACAGTTATTGTCTAGATTTTTACTTGTCAGTGTTAATGACCTGTTTGTGGTTTCCCTTCAGGCCGAGGTTTATCAACACAATGCAGTCTGAGTATGGCTGGATCTTCAGCTTGTCCATCTGCTCTGTGTTCTAATGGAGCCTCGGCCTCCACTTCCTTCCATCCGTCACTCTCACAACACCAGGACAGTTCCAATTCTACAGACAAGCTCAGGTACACACACAACACAAAAAAGCTGCAAGCAGCTGAATAGACGACTCAGATTTCAGCCAGGCATTGTACTATAGAGTGGTGTAGAATAACAATGCTTTCAGAGTGCCTGCTACAAATTCTCCTGTGTACTAGTGCTAACTTTTGTTTGTAAAACATGCTGTGCCTCCACTATTTACATGAAAATTTTCTGTGTTGCTATAAAACTATAGTGAACATTTGTATCTAATTCATGTATTTGTGCTCTTCTTGTCTTTCTGTATACCCATAAAGGAAGCTTAAGGAGGTCCACAAGCGTTTAAATGAGTTACGGGAGTTGGTTCAGTACTATGAGCAGACCTCTGATATGATGGTGGATGCTGTTAATGTGAAAGAAGATGATGATGACGAAGAAGAGGAGGAAGATGAGACGGAAGATGGGTCCATTTTTGAGGCCATGTTTGACTCGGAGCAGGAGAACCGTCAGCCTATTACTAACATAAGGTACATTTGTGAAAATAGATGACTACAAAGAAATACTAAAATATTTTTTCATGTCTGTAAATGTTGGGGATTTTGATAATTGTAAGTCAGTTCAGCAGCAGCTGTTAAGGTGTAATTAATTATCCTGAAACTGTTATGCAGAAGCAGTGTAAGGTCACATTATGTTGTCACCAGGCTCATGTTACAGTATGGTGTTGTGTGTGTCTGTACTTAGATCATAGTACAGACACTGGTTTTGTGATGCATTTTCCTTTATCTGTGTAGAAACCCACAGCGTGGTGGGAACTGGTCAGACTTGAACAGCCTGACCAACAGCCGCAGTGTCCGAAGTAGTAGCACAAACAACCGTGATGGGAGACTCAACACAGAATGTGAGATCAACAACCGATCAGCAGCCAACCTCCGCAGCCTCAACATCCCATCAGTTATAGGTACATTTATGCAACTTTACAAAAAAATGTATTTCATTGACAAGGTGTTGAAAGTGGTGTCTCGTTTTCAGAGAATATTAATAAACTTCCTCTGATGTTGCTTCCATTTAGCATGCCAGTATAATAGGGACACTTCCTATAATCAGGTGAAGGATGAAGATGAGGATGAGGACTGTCTTGATAATGATGAAGGAGCGCACGCCGTGGCTGCGGACAGTGAAGCATCAGGGTCTAGTCGGAGGAGCAGTCTCGGGAATGATGCAGCCTTTGTTCAGAAGGTCCATCGGCGTACAGCTAAACAGAAACTGCGGCAGCTGCAGGAGCTGGTGGCCATGGTTCAGGTGAGACACAGGACAGTATCAAAGCATTAGAAGAAGTCTTTGTCTGTGAAATCAAAGCTTGTTAAAGCAGGGGTGTCAACCTCATCTTAGTTCAGGGGTCACATCCTTCCAATATGATCTAAAGTGGGCCGGACCAGTGAAATAATAATATATAAATAATGTCAACTCTTAACTTTTCTATGTTTTAGAGTGAAAAAACTAAAATTATATCATGAAAATGTTCAAAATAAGTACAATATTAACAATATTTTCCATTTTCCATTCTCCATTATTCTCCATTAACAATATTATGCCTCAATTTAGCATTTACTCGTGCATTGCAACTTACAGATCACAGTGGATCTACAAATACACAAAATTTATAGTAACAAACATAATATTGTTAGTATTGCACTTCTCTGTAGACATTTCAGGTTCATATTTGTTCAGGTTATTCACATTTTTTGTGAAAGGATAGTTTGTCAATGTTAACTTTTCCCCTGTAACTTCATTTTTTTACTCTAAAACAAAGAGAAGAATTTGGAGTTGTCATAAGTTAGTATGATAATGTTTTACTGGTCAGACCCACTGGAGATCAGATTGGGCTGAATGTGGCCCCTGTACTAAAATGATTATTTATATCTTCGGTGTAATTTTTGCATTTCACAAATTCATCCCAGGGACCAGATTAGATCCTTTGGCAGGCTGGTTTTGAGCAGTATCTTTGACACCTGTGTGTTAAAGCATTAGAGTGTTTCAGGCTACAACAGCTTAGAGCTGTTACAATCATGAAATGTAATTCAGTTAAATTTATTTCAGTTTTATTCATATAGCTCAATATCACAAATCAGAGATTACTCTAAAAGGGCTTTACAGTCTGACCACATACAACACCCTCTATCCTTAGACCTCTGGTCTCCCAAAAAATGAATCGTGATTGGCTTTTTAGTTTATCCCAACACTAAGCCTGATAAAAGTTTAATCATACACATAAATCTTACAATGAAGAGCCATTTAAATGCACTACTCATTGGAACATATAATTGACAAATATATATTTTAATAATGTATTTAAAATATACCTTTCTGATTCTCTTTTTTGCTTTTTAAACAAAGGTTTCATACAGCAGATCTGACATAAATAACTGCAATAAAACAAACCCTATAACTTAGACGTTAAAACAGGGTCTATATTAAACTATTAGAAGTTAGGCACTTTGAGGGGAACAGCTGTTGGTGGTAGTTCTCCAGTGAGGTGTAATGCAAGATAGCAGAAAAATGAAGCACAACAAAAAAGTTTTTTACAAAACAGCAGAGATGGAATAATGTTTTCTTCTGTTTACTTGAACAAGAATAACATGTTTTCTGAAACAGGTTTATTTTAATTGAACACATTATAAACTGTGTATTCCTGTCTGTATACAGAGTGATGACACAGATGGCACAACAGCTAATGAAGATGAGACATTACATCAACAGCCAAATAATACTAGATCCACTGGCCCCGGGACCCTGGGGTCTGGAACCAAACAGAATCCCAGAGATCTCACATTGTCAAGCCAGGCCAGGTATGGGTATAAAGTTGAATAAAGGCTGTTGACAACCTGCACATTTGATTCAAGTGTGTGTTGAATGCTCTGAGAGTTTGACCTGGAGTTATTTGCACAGGGAGAAACTATATGTAGAGAAGCTCCGTCAGCAGACGCAGGAGTTGAAACAGCTCCATGAAGAGCGCCAGAGGCTCATTGAAATCCAGGGCAAGATCCAGGACCTGCAGTGGGCTTGCCCTGATATTCAGGTAAGTTCACACAAATACAGAATGTGCACATTCATGCTCCTACATGTCAGATCAGGTTTTGAGAAACGGTTTTACATTGGAACTGGCTGTAAATATGTAGGATTCTTAGACTTATGAGTATGAGTAGAAATGTCTTATGAATTCCTTAAAGTGAAGTTTGGACCTACAACACAACCACCTACGTAAGCTGTTATACTCAGAAGTGTGTTTTAAACCTCATGTAATTGTATTATACATTTCCACATAAAATATTTTAAAATTATTATCTGTTGTGTATATTTTGCTTACTTGTAAATTTACATTAAATGTTTCTTGCCGTGTTCAAATTGAGAGAAATCTGATTTAATTCTATATTAAGGCCCATTTAAATCACCTGTTCTTGTGATATATCCTTTTACATGGAGATGCTGTAAGCACTACATTTATATATTATTATGTTTGCTAACATTACTTGCATTATTTAGAATGGAATTTTATATACCTTCTTTCTATAGTCATACATTTGATAGCATGTTAGAAAGATTTATATATTTTGCATTGCTCCTGAGACGCGGCAATGCATTTTTGTCCTCTGTAGGGGACAGGAGTTTCAGAACTTTATTGAATAAAAAATAAAACAAAATGCTGTCCACTGCAAAGGACATGCCATAAAAATTTTAAAAATGCATCTGAAAAAAACTGTTACATTGTGCTGTTTCCAATACAGGCAATTATTTATTGTAAAAAAGCCAAAACTTGTACTTTCCAGGATCTCAGGAGGATAATTCCTTCAAACAGAAGTATTGCTTACTTGTATTAAATATCTCCTTGTATCTCTTGGGGCTACCACTGTAGTCATCTGTGTCCAGCACAGTGAGTCAGCAGGGCTTGCTGAGGAAAGTCCCACTTGCAGTTTCAACTCCAGCAGCCATCCAAGTTTCTTCCTGTTCTGGAACCAAATCCAACTCTGCCATGCTCAAACAAACCACCCCAGAAGCAGCAACTTCTTCAGTCACTGACAATGAGGTGACTGAATCCAGAATCCACTCTTCGGGCCAAAAATCTTTGGACTGTCAGTACACATATTAAATCATAGTTTTACTGATCCTATTGACCTTTTATCTCTGTTCTTGAATTGCTAGCAGCTTTGGTCAGAGATGCGTCGCCACCAGATCTCGCGGGAAGAACTGCGGCAGCGTCGAAAGCATCTCGAGTCCCTGATGGCTGAACATCAGAGACGCAGCGGTCACAGTGACTCTGCTCATAGGATTGATGACCAAGAAACGATGGCCACACCATCTGTCAGCAGGGATGAAAGGTAGGAGACTATTTTCCACAAAGCTCCAAGCTGCTTTTGAGTTATTTTGCATATTTTCTATTCATTTCCATTCTGCATTGCTAATGGACATGGCACATGGCAGGGGACTTCTCATTGTAGCATTTCCATCGTAGACCCATATGAACTGATCATTATTTCATAACAACATTTGCTGATGTGTCACCAGGACAATGGCTACGTGGGGTTCCACTCCCTGCCACCTTGATGATGATGACGATGATGAAGTGGATGATTATCAGTCAGGGATGGATCCCGAGGAGGAAGAGGAACAGGAGGAATGTGCAGAAAGCAGCACTGATGATGATATCCACATTTACTCATCCAGCAGGAATCAGCGGTCTTACAGCAACAGGAAAAGTCAAGGAAGGTCTGTCTCAATGGCAACAAAAGGATTATGTGAACATAGATTGCTGCCTCATATAGTGGGTCTTCATGTCCTCATTTTCTGTTTCCAGCAACCTGAAGCCTCCCCCAACCTTCTCAGGTGAGGGTAATGGCCATCTGTCGTTTAATAGTAAAGTCAATACCAAACAGCAGCAGCAGCAGCAGTCTAGGAGTTTGAATCAGCCTGTGAACCAGCACAGTGGTACACGACGGCAGGAGAACCTCTGCTGGGCATCAGATCTGTCCTTTGCTGAGGGCTCATGTCACTGGCAGGAACAGGTCAGCCAAATGCAGAGACAGCTGGACTTCAGCACCAGCATGTGCCAGACTCTTCTGCAGGACCAGCAGGTTGGTTTACTGAGCACATACTGTACCACACATGCAGCAACTCTGTGCTTCAAAGTAAAGGAGTAGTTCGATGAACAAAGTTGAAATCTACCAAACTTTCCAAAAAAGTCACATGGGGGTTCTAGTCTGATTAAATACATATTAGTTTCATTTTGTGTCCATGTAAACCATCAAATGTGAATCTCAAATCAGAATGCTTTCTGTCAGGTTGAAGAAATAGTTGCTGTAACTGCAGGTTAATAATGCCTCACCTGTCCTGTCTTATGTTCTTCCACAGACATTGTCATTTATGTTGCAAACCCTGCTGACAGGTCAGTGCAGCGTTCTGCCCAACAACGTGTCATCGCCACAGGTCCAACTGATGATGCACCAACTCAACCAATGTTACACCCAGCTGGCTTGGCAGCAAAACAATGTACAAAGGTGAAACAATAGCATATTTAAATGTGCTATTGCTCATAAAGTTGGAATAATTTTGTTTTCGGACACATTCCTTTAATATTGCCAATTAAGGCCCATTTATGCTCTGCGTTAAAGAGGGATATGTATGCTTACGGAGCGTTCTGTCCTTCCTCTGCGTTCTTTATGTGTGTAATTCTGTCCGTCCCCTGGGAGCTTGTGGATGTGAACACAGACAGAGAATACGGACCAGTGTCACCGTGAATTGTGGAGACAGTGTTGAACTTTGAAGAGAATCATTTCTGAAAATAGTGGAACTTTTCAAAAATACGACTGTCAGTTAATGAAAAACTACCGACATATTTAAGACAACTAACCCTTCTCAATATCAACATTAGTATCCACATTAGTAATACCTTCTCTGTTGCTACCATGTTTGTTATTATTGACTCACTTCTCAAAAAATGTTACTCTTCTTTGTGGTATTTGGCCAGTATGTTAATTAAGAGCAGCGCCCTCTGGTGGATTGATGGACAAACGCTCATTCCAACACAATGGACACATCTGACTATGAAGGCAGTGAGTCTTGACGTTTGAAACGCACATACGTATTTACGAACGTAAAGCGAGCATAAAAGGGCCTTTATACACACCAGTAATCACCTTTGGCCAGGTAGAGGGATTACGTAGTGAGTCCCAGTTATACTTTATCCATCAAGAATAAATCACATTGTCACAATTATTTCATGAGAAGCAGTACAATATTTTATTTCAACTTTATGGGTAATAATGTATATGACGCTAGCAAGCTGTTTTTTTTCCTTTTAATTTCCCGTATTCTATCATATTAATCTTCTTTTACAGATTAAAGCAAGTACTGAATGAGCTGCTGCGCCAGCAACAACAGCAGCAGCAGCCTCCATCCTCCTCAGTAGCAGGTTGGCAGACACAAAAGCAGACCTCATCCCAGGAATCCAGCTCCTGTCCCTCAGTCTCTCCTGGCATGGGCCCTCCTTTCTCTTCTACCCTGCAACCTCTAACCAACAACCTGCCAGCAGCTGCCTTATCCCCATTCCCTCCCAGTATGACATACACATTTAATATTTTTTATTTGTCTTGTTAAAGGGCATTATTCTCTTGTTCTATAAAGTAATATGACGTAAAGCACATACAAAGCATTACACTATCGCACTATCAAAAGTATGAGCTGTAGGAGTTTTTTGCATTCATACAAATTCTTGCAACATCTCTATGTATCAATCAGGACAAAAAAATCCTGAAAGATTTTGGTCCATATTCGCTAAGCAGCAAGTTAAAACAAGTATTGGTTGGAGAAAAATTGTTGCAGTCACATACAGCACCAGTTGAGACACGGTTTGCTTAATGTTGTGTGACAGATGTAAGTCTGAAAAAGGAGCTTCTTAATGTACACAAGATGTAAAAAACAACTTCCAACGTTAGTTTTGTTTTTCCCAACCCCAGAAGGAGCCAGGCCCTATTGAAAACAAGTAGTTGGCCAATATGGGTTTTTTCAATGACTGATGGTAGTGCCAATTATTTAGAGAACATGGTGGCCAATTGGCTGATACACAACGCTGATTTCCTGTTTTTCTTTGCATTCGATAAATAATTTCATAATTATTTAAAATTGAAAGTGGTGAATGTTAGCGAAGCTCAATGACTGCCACACTGACAAGACTGACTGCACTGTCAGAGTCTGTTTGTTTTACTGATGTTGTGAAATAATTGGCAGTCGATGCTGATTAGAATGGCAATTAATCAGTCCAATTAATTGTCAACATGCAAAAAACTCCTAGACTGATTAGTCAGTCTATCACTACTCAAACTATATATATATATGCACGCTTTGTGAAGGCAAGTCCAAATATTCCATATTTTTTTCTTTCTTCTCTCTGCAGGTTTTAACTTATATCCACTCTTCCCTGCTACCATGGGTGAGTTCCCACAGGGTGCAGCAGGGCAGGCTACCCCCGAGCACCAGAAGCAGCAGTTAGATCCCAACACTTCAATCAAAACAGAGTACATGAGTTTCCCTCCTCCACTGCAGCGCACTCCTCTTAACTCCACTACAGAGAGAGGGTATGAATAAAATTCAGTTTAATTACTTTTAAAAAGTTTTAAAGAATGCACTTCATCTATTTCTTAACTTTTTTCCATGTGACCCATTCAGGCCTGCTGGTTGGCTTAATACCTCATACACAAACAACACTGTCCAGCGCCATTCTTTAAAAGCGGATCCCAGAGAGTCTCCCTCCTCCTCTCCAACCATCGCCTACCGCCAGTCCCAACCTCAAGACTTTGACCAGGCGTCACAGGGGAGTTTCAGCAGCATGCCTGATCCTGTTGACCCCACCACCATCACAAAGACCTTCAAAACCGGGCGAAAGGCCTCAGCCCAGGCAAACCTGGCCTCTCGAAGCAAGACCCCCAATTCTAAGAGCCGTCGCAGGAGGAACAAAGGACACAACAAGAACAATGAAGGTATTAAAGTGGGGACTGAATCCATTCCTTTAACAATCTCTTCAAAAATGTACCACCTCAAAAACATATGCAGTGACCAAATTACACCACTGAGTCAATTGGCATTACAGTTTTTATTTTCACTGTTTGCATAATCCCAGGTCGGGACAGTGAGAGTGCCAGCAGCACTGCAGACGTTGGCCAGGAGAGGGCAGCCCTGTCTCGTGCCAAGGATCAGAATCAGCGTCTCCTGGACAAGCTGACTCAAGAAAAACTAGACAGCAAAATGAAGATGGGACACAAACAAAATGACCTCTCCTCTGGTATGATTCAAACTGCTTGAAGAGAACGTCATGCATCCTCTCACCCCATCCTTGTGTTTGTTTACATTTAATTTCTGCATTTTCCTTACCTTTAATATATTTTTGTAATTATAACACCTTTTTTCATTTGATGTAATTTTCATTTGTTTCTGCACATTTTGCATGACCAGACATATAATTTTCGTCAATTTAATTTGTTTACTTTTTAATTTATCTTACTCACAGCCTATGCTTGGAGAACACCCTTCCTCTCTAACAGAATTGCATGCACAGAAGCACCAGGTAATCCATGAAAAGCCCAGCTCCATTTTTGTGTTTTCTTTTGAGTCACCTTAGCATCCTGTGTGTGAGCCATTATTAACCATGTCTTTATTTACATGAGTACTTAATGTCAGCATCACAGTTCTTAATCAGTGTAATCTTGACTTTGTAGATGCAAGTAGCGACTTCTCGCTATTTGAGGCGCTGAGGGAGACCATTTACTCTGAGGTGGCAACTTTAATATCTCAGAACGAGTCCCGACCCCATTTCCTCATCGAGCTGTTCCATGAGCTGCAGCTTCTCAACACAGACTACTTACGCCAGAGAGCACTGTATTCACTACAGGTAAACAGAGGCATATAGACAAACTGAAACAGAGGTTGATGGATGAATAGTTAATTCTAAACTAAACTCTGCCTAATTGCCATGAATTTAAAACTCCACTTGTAAAAAGGTCTCTAAGGGGCTGGGATAAAGGCCTAAAGTGGTTTAAAATCCAATTGTATGAATGTTTAATTGTAAAATGTCCTGAATGTGATTTTGACAGGTCTTTAAAACTGATTGGATTACACAGATTCAGAGATTCTAATCACCTCCAGGCAAGCTGAAGATGAGACATAATTTTGACACCTCTGCCTTATGTCTAAAAACTGAAAAGTTAACGTTACATTCAATTACATATGTATCAGTTCAACTTTAATAAGATCTTGCTCAAGAACACTAACATTTAGTCCTTGGTTGAAGCTGTTTGAAAATTTTCCATGTGAAATGAGGCACATCTTTTGCAGAGAAACAATTGTTTGTAACTTTGGATATAAATGCAGTATGATTGCATGGGAAAAATGAAAAATAAGGCAGCAGTCAAAAGCCACTAGTAATCGCCTGCCTTCAGCCCCTGCTGCTCTGCATTCACCTCAAGAACCACCAAAATGTAACTGATTTTTTTCCCCCATGTCCCTGATACTATTTTCCAGTATTGTTAAGTCATGAATTCTGTTCATGATGTTCTCACAAAAAGAGTAAAAAAGTGTGAAATTGAACTTGTCGCAACATGCAGAGACCCTGTTTTAGATGTGAATAGACCTAATGTAACCTGTCTGTGTTTGCTCTAGGACATAGTGACCAGGCACCTGACAGAGAAGAGTGCAGCCGAGGACCGTTTGCCCCCCCTCGGCCCTGTGGCGTGGGCTGCGGGTTCTCAGTCTGAGCTCACACCTAGTGAGAGTCTGGCTACAAGCGATGCAGTAAGAAACACATAACTGCCTCTCAGCGTGGCATTCTTACACCTTTCTATTCTTGTTTTTTTACTTTTTTTTTCATTTTATGCCACTTTGGTGTTACTATTGAAGCACTTGGCTGCCTCGACGGTTTCCTCTCAATCCTTACTGTTATCTTTTGCCTTTTGGTCCTTGTTTCCTCCTCTATGTTTCAATACATCATTCATTAGTTTCTTTCTCAGCCTTGTCTCCTTTTATCCTTCTCTGAATTGTCTCTTTTCATCCCTCCGTGTCCTTCTATATTCTCTGATTTTAATTTTTCTCCCTCCCCCCGTATTCATTGTCTTTGAATTAAACCTGACAGCAAGGCTTAAGAAGGCTGGCTGTTAAAAAATGACCCTCGTCTCTCCGTGTCTCTTTTGCCAGATCAGACATGTGTTCTTTGTTCTAGGCCAAGGTCCCCAGAGTTGTGATAATTAGAAGCCAGGCTTTTATCTGTCTAAATAATGCCTTTGTTCAGGAATGATGGATGCAATGTCTAATTTTTCATGTAGGAAAATGGCAAAAGAAAGCACCATTGCAGTTGTTTGCACTATATACTCATATTTACCCTGTCTTTATGGGATTTGAGGCTATGTAGACTGGGCACATATGATTAAAAAAAACTGACCACGGTGCTGAAACCCTATTTGAGTTTTAAATTCTATATTGTCATCTTTTTCAGGAGGTGGTTGAGAAGAACTTGAGGCTTGCACAGGACAAGAAGAGGGATGATGTAGAATCTGTGGGCAATGGGAGCACAATGTCTACTTCATCAAACCTGGAACCATTCGCCAATGATGACCTGGGTATAGTAAAACCACATACAGGGCACCTGATTCTGCAAAGAAAGGGGCTGAAGCTTTTAAAATTTGTCTGAAAATTGCAGGCCAAAAATGCTTTGCTGATTATCTTTGACTATAGCAGATTGAAGTTCTCTTTTTTTATGTCTACCAGCAAGGTTATTCTTGCTTGTAGACTCAGGCTTAAGGCTTAAATTGGAATATAACCAAGTTTACGCATTGGGATCAATTCTGTGTGACAGAGATAATGGACATTAAAAGTCCAAAAGTAACTCCAGGTATTCACCAGTTATCATTGGTTATGCATCCTTTGACCTTAATTCCATATGTATCGCAATAAACGATCAAAAACTAAAACCATCAACATTAGTGAAAATGATAATCTCACAATCAAATCTCAGAAACTGGCTCGTGCGTCATAGATTTGATCCTGTGGTTTAAACCTGGTTGGTGATTTGTTTATATTACCTCTCCCTTGCTTCGTTGGTTGAAGTGTACTCTTTCTGTCTCTTTTTTTTACTCCCCTGCTCTCCGGTCTGTGCTGCTGCGATAGGCAACACGGTGATTCATTTAGACAAAGCTCTGGCCAGGATTAGGGAGTATGAACGCATGAAGCTTAAAGCTGAGTTTAACCCGTGCAATGGCAGCTCTGCAGATGCAGGTGGCTCTGAAGCCTCTAATGCAGAACATCCTTCTGCTAACCCAGCTACACCACTGGAAGGTACCCAATCACATAACCCTGCTTGAGTTCTCCATGTGCAAAGACCTGAAACTACACAATCTCCACCCCCACCTTTGTTGTTTACATTTGCAGATGTTTTATCATAGCTTTATGGATAATAATGTTATTATTGTTTGTTTAGGGGCAGTCAGTGATGTGCGCTGCCCTCAGATTGACACTCAGCAACTGGACCGTCAGATCAAAGCCATCATGACAGAAGTCATCCCTTTCCTCAAGGTATGAAAACAAACCTGCACCTTTTTTCTAATCAGGCAGGTCCGTGGTTACTTCAGACCTGGTGTGCAGCCAAAGAACTGCCTCTCAGTCAGGGAAACCAGTTCCAGAGTTGTACTAGGTCATTTAGTAGTGATGCAATAGTGGATTCAAAAGGTGGTTCCACATCAGTCATAGCTGTTGGTTATTATTTTATGACGCCCATCCTGTATCAGACGCCCCATTTGCTCCCCGGGCGCTTGGCAAGGATATGGCAAGCCCACCGCTCCTAGTCTGCATTGTGTGTGGTGTGTTCTAGTGATGGGTTTAATGCAGTAGGTCAGTTTCAGTGTGTGGTGCAAGTCTGCGTTTGTGATCTATATACTGACAAAATAAAGAATCCTAATCTTAAAATGACCGTGTGCAGAATTATAATGTGATGTAATAATGTCTCTGTAGCAGACTGGTTCGTGAAACTGGTTGCACCAACCAAGAGCACCTGTTTAGCTCTGTTTTTTAGTGAACTATGGGAAAGAGTCAGAAGGTGGATGGGAGTCATTTGCTTGGTTTGATGAGGAAAAAGTTTAAATGCTCTAATGCAGACGATCTTTATTTAAATCTGAACATTAAAGTTAAATTAATAGGGATTTGACCTGTTACCTAGGAGGATCTAAAAAATGTTGTATGTATAACACACTGAATATCAACACTTGGATTAAGAGCGGATGAATAATCAGTCCGTTCATCAGTGATTTTTGTATTGTCTCTGAACAGGAGAATATGGATGAGGTGTGCTCACTCCAGCTGTTGACATCTGTGCGGCGCATGGTCCTTACCCTCACCCAGCAGAATGATGACAGCAAAGAGTTTGTTCGTTTTTTCCACCGACAGCTAGGAGGAATCCTGCAGGTACAACCACCGCCGCTGCCATGTTCCTCAAATGCAGCCAGTCTAAGCAGATCAGAGGACGTGCCCTTTGTGACAACTGATTTTCACTCAATTCTTCCCTCAGGACTCTCTGAGTAAATTTGTGGGTCGTACTCTCAAGGACTGCGGTGAGGACCTTCTTGTGGAGATCTCTGAGATCCTCTTCAATGAACTGGCCTTTTTCAAACTCATGCAGGATTTGGACAGTAGCAACAGTCTGGCGCTGGCAGCCAAACACAAAAACAGGATGAAAGCTGAAATGCCCTATAAAGCCACGCAGAATCTCAAGGTGTGTTTTAAGCAGTAAACAAAATACTGTTATTGAATTAGTTTCATGTAACATGATTCAAACTCATTTTAATTCATTCCTTCAGGAAAGTACGAGCCCTGAAGCTAATAAGTCACTTTCTCCAACATATTCAGATGAAGACAAGGTAAATAACCTTCCACATCAATTCATCTTTGACCAACCAGTTCATGTTATGGTTTATCTTGGG
>JAPQRQ010000001.1:17289473-17303384 GCA_037367365.1 Apogon talboti
GTATGCGTTAATAGAAAAGCGCTATATAAATCTAATCCATTATTATTATTATTATTATTATTATTATTATTATTATATTTTTATACAGTATATTTTATCTATTCTATTCTATATGGCTTCTACAGAAAAGATCAGTGTTTAATATGACCTCTGTCCCCAAACAGTTGCCACATTGATAAGGAATGTTAGACATAACCTAAAACCTCTTGATCCTAAACACTCTAATGAGAATTTTAGGTCATTTTTTAATAATATTTGAAAATATAAATACTACATATAATGCCTTTAAACAACAAACCTCTGAAAGGCCAAAGACTTTTACACATACATTACTATTATTAGATGCTCATTTTTACACACCGTCAGCACAAGCAGAGCTGAGCTCCTGCATTTTCTTACCGAGATGAATGCCTGAATCAGCTGCGATCCCTTTAATCTCATCCCTGAACGGGTTTGGCAGTGTGTTCACCATCAAAGGCTGCAGGGTAAAGCATAGAAGTCATGTAGGAGCGTTTGTGAAGAGCATGTGCTTCACTTATCCCACCGCACAAATGACACTCACCAAAGTAATGTCGACCAACTCGACCAGCCTCCCACTGGGCACAAAAGCGTTGGCCAAGTCTCTGATGGCCTGGATCATGTTGTCCAGCTTAAAAGGAAGAGTTCATGTGTTAAAAAAAAAAAGTAGATAAAAAGCAGCCACGCATATGCGGAGTTTAAAGTGCAGCTCGGCATCTGTCTTACATCCTTTTTTTTGTCGGTGATCACAGACGTCCATCTCTTGCTGGGGGGTAAGTCCAGGTCCACCGTGTACCAGCTGACAGCTCCTTTGAACCTGATTCAGACAGGAAAAGCTCTGAGACAGAACAGCTGAGAGGACGGATGCATCAGTACTCTGACAGTTTATGTGATGCACTTAAACTTAGACGGTCGTTCCAGAGAATCACCTGTTTTCACATGGATTCACTTTTTTAAAAAAATTATTTTAAAACTACTATCAAATTAATTTAAACCAATGTCCTTTTTATAGTTTTGACATTTAGGTTATAAAACTTGGACTGAATATCAAACATCTGCTTGTGCCTAAAGTATAAAATTGAGAAATACTATATGACTATGTAGCTTATGACCAAATATGTCATCTGGTTACAAAACAAGACTGTGTCATATGATGTGCAACAAAACAAATCATTACAAGCTGTAACTTGTAAAAGCTCCTGAACCCAGAGACGGAAAACCTTCAACATAACACAAAAGACAATCACTAATGTAATATTAGAAAAATGACCTGTTTTCAAAGTATTAATTAATATACTGTATGTGGAGAAATATTTGACATATTTTTAACAAATAGTGTACCATACAGACGTAATACCTTCAAGGTCTAAAAGAGAACTTCCTTAATAATTCACAGACTAAAGTTTGGTTGCAAGACAGTGAAACGTAGTGGATCTATTCATTATTGAAAATTAAAGAATTTTTTTTGTTATGGTCACGCATTTCAGCAAGTATTGATATGGAAACATGTTACAAATTAGACTTAAGGTTTTTAGATTGTTTACAACAAATGTGAACTCAATCCAGTGGAAAACAAGTAATTGATGAAGCTTGTAGTACATTTATTTACTACTACTACTAATAATAAGGCTTTGACTCTGAGGGAAAAACTCCAAATCCATAACAAAAATTTATTTTGAGTAGTTCTCAAGGTTTTTTCAAGGTCCCATGAACTTACTAGGAAATTTTTAGTATTTTTTATTATTATTTTACTGACAGAAGATCCATGATATGAAGTAGAAGCACTGGGTGAAGTGACTGGGTTTGGAATCTCTACAATCTAGCTGTAAAGACCTAAAACTTTAACACCTATTTCTGACACTAAAAATTACTCAGTGTATTTTAGGAGAAAAACAATAACCGTTCTATCTTTTACACAAGTTTGGTAATATTTGGCCTGTCTGCCTAAATCTCAGCTGCTTTAAGTGCTGTAGGAAATACGGGTTTTTATGGCAGGGTTTTAAACAGTGGACAGAAGAAAATTTGTGTAAAAACCTATGTGGACTTGAGACAAGAAAGAACAAATTTTTAGTTTTAAACAACTTACATTTTAAAAAATTATCAATTTTTGCAAGATAACCATGTTTTTGGTCAGATTTGTGTTGACAAAACAACTATAGGCAAAAGGGTAATTACAGCTACCACTGAACATGTGAAAATGTTATTTCATTTCTTGAATGTTGTACAAACATTACTTTACATTTGAGTGATGAAGACAGCCAAGAACATGACATCTGACTTTGAATGTATTTGGTAATTTGAGAGTTGGTGACTCAGAAGAAGAGTCCCCTAGTGCCATTAATGACAATAAACTACAGTTACTTACGTAGGGCCCTTTGGTGGGTACATATCTGTCCGACAGTCCTCTGTGTACTATGAATAAAATATAGGAACACAATAAACCAAAAGGATTCATGACTTCAGGGAAAGAATAAAACTCAGTTAAGTTACTTAACACGGACATCACTGTATTTGTCATCACAACCAGTTAAGATCGCAATAAAAGCGCTGAAACGCCTCTTACCGGGGGTATAAACTGTGCCCATGTCACGGAGCAAAACGCCGCTAAAATAAGAAAAACGAAACGGCCCATTTCTTGAAAAACTCGGTCAATCTCTTCCTTCCTTTTCGCTCTGGACCAGGTTTGTTGCTGCGGAAGAAGCTGCTAATGTTTACCCCGTGACAGAGAGCGGACTCACTGAGCGGGAAGGGGAGGGGGGGCGCACAGCCGGGCATAAACAACTTAAATACCTTAGAACAGAAACAAACCAGCCATGTTTGCAGATATATAAAAACAACAAACATTCAATATGATTCTGGTCGCTGTGAAGGACAGATTATCGGATAAGACAGCAAAGCGTTTATAAAACACCCCCTAAAATATGTCGACAAACCAATGGTATCTTCCATGCGGAAGTGAAAACAAATAACAGCACGACACCTGTATATCCATTAAAACCTTTCATCTGTTGTCATAAAATGGTCTACATGCAAATGTTGCTCATTGTTTTCACCACGACCCAGAATATTACTTCATACTAACTGCATTATTTTCTCAACCACTACATTAGTGCGCACTACAAAATACTAGCAATAAAGGATCCTGACCCATAAACCAAAGCAGAGACAGCCACCGCACAGCAAACAAAATGCTAAGTTAATTATTTACAAGCCTATATATGGGTCATCTAAAAATAATTCAGGGAAGGACACAAGAAAAAGACAACAAACCAATTTCATCAAGTACTGTTTATTACAATAAAAAAAATTACACATCAGATCAAATGGTCAGATGTAAAAAATAAAGACATTTATGAAGACGTGTCGCAGGAAAGTGAGTCTTCACTTGCAGTACCTGTCCGCTTTCATTTTACTCCTCCTGTAAAAGAGAAAGATCAATCAATCAATCAATCAAACTTTATTTATATAGCCCCAAATCATAACAAAAGTTATCTCATAACACTTTACATATAGAGCTGGTCGAAATCAGACTTTCAAGCCAATTTACAGAATCCTGATGACAGATAAGGTCAGATGAGAACATGTAGCACTTAATGTTACATTACAGTGCATAATATCTTCTTATTGATCATTCAAATAGACATTTTTAACAGCACACATTATAACTTGCTAATGAGGACACAATTGGTTTGTAATTGGAGTCAGGGAGAAATGGTTGCTATGAGAAATGGCTGCATTAAATTAAGGTCCATCTGTAAGGAAGGCCCCATCCCCATGTCCACACTCAGACTCACAGGCTTTAAAAGATGGTCCTCATAAACTGAAGACTTAGGACTGTCCCAAAGTCAAATCATGAAGACATTCTCACAGACATTTTGACACACCGTACACTAATTTCTAAAGTGAAAAATGAAATACACAGTAGTGTACTGGTCCACTGAAATTTATAAGGAAATATTGCATTAAAGAGGATTTAATTTGGTTCATGAAAGCACATCAAATAACAAGACTGCAAGGAAATGACTGCACACCATTTTGTCCACCATTTCTTTTTATTTTTACTTTACAATACTGTTTTTAGAAAAAGAAGCAAACCCATAATGGCATTAACCATTTAATACATTTATTATTTTTCCAACCTAAATAATTAAACACCTATTTTACTTTTAATTAATTTGACTTATTTTCAGCTATAAGTCAACTTTATTTCCCTGTAGGAATTAGAGTAAAGTTTCACCCTTCAACTTGTTGTCAAGGTAATGACGTCACATGGTGCAGAGCAAAGTGTTGTTGCTTTCCTTTTTAAACCATTTCAAGCCCTTACAACCTCCAACACTCTACCACTGAGCAGCTGACATCTGTGAGATCTGTGATTTAGGAGAACAGGTTTGCGCTGACTTGTGCATGTTGAATACGTAGAATGGTCTCCGGGGCAACAAAAAGGAACAGAGCCATCGAGCCATTAAGGTTATAAGTGACATCTGTGCTTTGCCTGCTTTTACAAGCCAACGTCTGCTATGAAAAGGCTCTACTGTGAATGAATTTTTATTTTATTGTACTGTGCAATTCTGAAAAACACTGAAGCATTTAGAATTGTACCTTTGTATGGATACATGTTCCTGTCTTTGATATAATTTAAATTTGTGATATATCTTAGAAGAAATCAAAGCGTTTGTAGTTTGATATGAAGTAACATTCAATGCAAAGTGACAATAAAGACAAGTCATTTGACAAACACTATTTATGAAGAGCTTATTTTTATACCTGTCGAGCAGAGCTTCATGAAACTTCCCATCCATTCTGGCTCTCTTTAGCTTGGAGGAGTCTTCCTCATTAACCCTGAGTCGACGATCTTGGAAACTCTGAAACTTCTTCCTGTATTTCAAACAGCAACAGTGAACAAAAGGATGAGCTAAGCCGAAAGAATCACAGACCCAACCATCCAGGAAAAAAAAAACACACTCAACCTTTTAAAATCTGCTGAAATTTCAACAACATATCCTCTTTTTTTAAGCAACGCAGCAGCACTAAGAAGCTATTTTTTAATCCACATAATGAGCCCGAGCAGTGATGACAGCGGAGTATTTAAATGTTTCATGCGAATAGCACCAGGATGAAAAGCTAAGCCTAGCAGCTGCCACAAGTCAACATATCATATGTGTATTATTTAAATACACAGTAAAATCACAAGGTTTTATTACCGTCAAAGCATTAACGGTAGAATTTGTTAATGAAGGTGGAATATCCTTTTTAAACACGATTTGTTGCTGTATTGATTTAATTTATGCTAAAACTGTAGCAACAAACCTCATTAGCTTCTTCTCATTGCAAAACATCATTAACATTTTACATTATAAATGCTCCTGGAACAGCACAGTCATTTAAATGAATATCAGCACAAACATACGATGAATAAATAAAAACATCTCCTCTGACATGTAGTTTCTCTCTGCTCTGCCTGTGTTTTATGATTCCCAGGCTGCACTCCATCCTGAAAGGCATTTGAGCCACTAAACACTACATCAAAACACAAGCTCAAGGGCAGCCATTATCAACATGTCAACATGATGAGTCCATTTGCCCGGCATTCATCTAAAACAAATAATAGAGCTGTAACAAGTCAAAGCACAAAAAAAAAAAAAAAATGGCTTCAGACATGTGTGGAACTTAATAGGCCACAGACCAGCTGTATAAAACATTGCCAGCATGGGAAGCTGAAAAAGCTGAAATGCTTTACTTTCCCGTCACGGCCTAACAGCACACCATCAATTGCATCTTTAAAGCACGAGATTGATGAGGCGGCAGCTTAGAGGTCCAATCTCACGCACAGGGATGTGATTTTGTTGTCAAAATGTTGTCGTGCAGAACGGCAGGATGCGAACATAATGGGAAGGAAATCATTGTCTGCAGAGATCAGTGCGCGATGTGTTTTCTTCTTCAATCAAAATAAAGTGCTCATTTCAGGGGAGGGTTTAAAGGTATAGCGCTTAAACTGTAAACTGTCAAACTGTCATAAAACACGGGTCTGATTAATGACGCAACGAGACAGCTTGAGCAGAAATCGATTTCTAAAGTCACTTTCAAAGTTTCAAACAAGACACACAGCATAAATTACAACATCTACTCTTGTAAAGGATGAAAATGCTCAGTATATGGGCAACGCATGATCTGTTAAATCATGACTGAACTGACGTGGTAAAATAAATATCAAAACAAACGACGTCTTGAGGCGTAGACATTTTAACAAATATGTATTTTTCATGTGTTAAAGCCGAGGTCAGACGAAAGATTTCAGAGACAAAATGAGACCTTGTAACTACAGCGTGAACAGCATGTAGTGATCATGAGGACAGAATAACTCCAGTTCATTTAGAAAGATACTAGTGTTACTGCACTGATGAACAACACAACGAAACTTAGTTCAGCCACATCTTAATAACTGCCAAAAAATAAAAAATAAAGGTATAATTGCCTTAAAATAGTCAGAGTTAACAGTGATAAATAAAACTAAATAGTGAAAGCAGTTTCAAGAAGAAGGGATTTAATTCCATTCACAGGGATCATTTCAGGTCTATTCATCCATTGAACTGGTGCTACATTCAAATAATTTTCTCTTCATGAAAAACAGAAAATAAACTTGCATCTGTAATGGAAGCTCATTGAGTGGATAATGTGTGGTCATGTGATGCCTCAGTGTTGAGGGGAAAAGGAGTCGCTGCCCAGTTTTAGAGTTTCCATGAACCTTTTGTGTTTAATTGTAAAAGACCTAAACGGCCACCGGCGATTAGAAGCATCTATTGATGTAAAATAGTGAATAACTTTCCACCAACCATCAACCCCCCAAATTATTTCAATACACTGAAATACTTCAGGTAAAATGCCGTTTCATAGCTTTTGGAAACACCATCATCTTCTGCATTGATTTGTCAATAAAACCCATGTAGTTTAACAAATGGCAGTGGTTGGAGATACTTGGTTTAATGTTCATTTAATGATACTTTATCTCCGTTTTACTATAATAACCTTCAAATTTACTCCGAGTTTTTATTAATACTTACAAGATCAGTAAATTCAATATAGGAAAATACTGATTTTTACTGAAAAATGCAAAACTGCAAATGATATTATAATGAAAAATGGTGATACATCACTTAGGAAAGGTTAAATGTGGACAAAAATGACAAAATAGTTCTACGTTCCTGTATTCATGTCATATAATTTGTACCATAAATGTGAGGACCTGATAAAAAAAAAAAAACTGAGCCACTTGTGATTCAGAGTGGGAGATGTCAGGTATTTCTCACAGTTACATTAACATACACAAATAGGTACCAACATATCTGTATTTGACTGTATTTACCATTAACAACAACTTCTGTTGTATAAACCTCATTGTCACTATAAAAGTACTTGATCACCGTTCTGCTTATAGTGATCAGTTCATTCTACTCAGATGTAATCACTATAGATTCCACTGTACTTGTAAAGTGCAGCTCTGCAACTTTCTGAAAACCTGCCAGTTCACATTAATGCAACTAGAAGAGGTGAGACTGTGCGTGGTTCTGACAGCCGGCTTTTCAGGCCATTTTGTAGCATCTTAAAATATGAATGAAGATATTGAGAGCAGCTTCTCTGATATTAATGAAACTGTGAAAAGACAGAAAATAATAACGATGAAAAACGAGAAGGTCAAGAATTGAAGGTTGGAGTTGGTGTCGGCTCTAATGAGAGGAAAATAAACTCTCAGGATAAGACCTCACCAGGACAATGGGTGATGGTAACACTGCGCTTCGCTGTAGAACATGAGCTACAGTTCTTGAATACGACACATTATATTATAAAACCACTCAAGATTAGACAAGTCGCCGGAGTTAAGCTGCGACAGTCGACGTCATGTCACTATAACCTTTACTTGCAATGTTCTAAAACAGTCTGGAGTCATTGTGGATCTCTGGTCTGAACTGGGCTTAACACATTTTCCTGTCGTCATGTTCTCGCGTGTAATGGCATTCATACGGTTTCCACTGACGACTGACAAAGCCCACAAGACCTGTTAATAGTGTTTCTTTTTTATCAGACAAATTTAGTGTGAAGGTGTTTTTACCTGTGTGGGCTGTCACTTCAGCCAGCCCAAACTGTCAGCACACAGGTAAGAACACCTTCGCACAAAAATTTGTCTGATAAAAAAGAAACACTATTAACTAGTAAAAAGAAGACAAGATGAATGTAATCGAACTACCACGAGACGTGTCTGAAATCTTACGAAACATAACACATGGGGCCTAAATCCGATATCGCCTGCTCGTATTTGTCTTGTTTTATGACAGCGTAAACAGCACAAATGTCTGATGATGCTTTTTACCGACGTGACTTCAGTCTGAACATCCTGGGAGTCTGTCAAGGAATACAAACAAGGAAGACCGCTAACATCCTGAGGTACTGGATGAAGTCTGTACCATTCGTATCACATTCTCACCACTGGGTAAATAAAAATAAATACAACGAAGCATGTAACAGTGAGGAAAAAAATACCCGATGTAAACAAACCTGAGCTAACGCTGCAGACCAGTCGGTAGATCGTCTGCTACAGTGCACCCCACATAGAAGAATCCCAGGTCTGATTCCAGCCTGAGGTGATTTGCTATCGTTCCCTACTCTTTCTCATCTCCTATCTCTCTCTACTGACCCTACTTAATAAAGGTAAAATGTGCAAATATACACATGTACAGTACTGTGTAAAGTCCTGGGCTAACATTAGGTTTGTTGGTTTAGCAAAGTTATAATGATCAGACATATGCATTTCTCAGTCTCTGTATTAAAACCCAATGTGGATATAAGTATGTAAAGTAGTAGCAGTAAAAACTAAAGTTTCAGGGGAAAAAAAAACAGCTTCTATAAACTAAAGTGGTAGTATTTTAGTGTGACCTCCCTTTGCACTTAACATGTCTTTAACCCTGTTGTTTAGACAATATGATTCATTTTCTGATGTTTTATACCAGGTTTCATTCAACACATGTCAGCTGTTTCTAACTTCTTGTCAGAGGTCACACTATACAGTGACCTTAACCTTTGGAACCCATTTTTTTGGTAGGTCTTTTAAGGCCATGCACATATTTCCTGTATTTTCTTGTTGCATCTCAAGAAAAGAGAATGAGAAATAAATATGTACGTTCATTTCAACCCTGCAAAAAAACCCAAATATATACGCCTTAGTGAAATAAAGCCCCTGGTGTAGATCCCAGACATGCTACTGTACTTCACATAATTAATCAATACAACACATTAAACTCAAAGTATTTCACTTCCTCAACATCAGCCACTTCCACAGCACTATGGAGACGTGGCTTCTGATTGATTCCGAAACGACATTAAAATGCACCGCAAAACGTTCTCCTGAAACAAACAGACTGTTGACATTCAATCGTATGCAGACAGTATTCAGTAAGGGTTCGGACCGGGCTGTTTGTGGACTAAATCAACAGTGTATTTACTCAGAACAGAGGTTACGTACACGTAATTGATCTCACAGGACTTCACGTTGCCCCTGTCCTCATCTGCAAGGTCGTCTTTACGCTTCACCTCTCGTTCTGCACTCGATCGGATCTGTTCATCATTCAAGAAAATACAAAAAAACACACACACACACACACACACACACACACACACACACAGAGAGAGAGAGTTAGAGAGAGAGAGAGATGTTCTGCACTAAATAAATACCTTGAACTCCCTGAAGTGAGGTCACAAGCCTTTCCCCTTCTATCTCAGCATTCAGGTCCCCACAGAGATTGCACACTTAAAATGAAAAAGGATTAACATGCAACCTTGCTGAGGAACACAATTTACACATCACCTTCACCATCTCGCCATCCCCTGCTGTCTTGTTCTTGGCCACGATGTCCCCACTGTCGCTGTAGGAGATGAAACAGCTATTGGCTGCCAGGAGAGCCATTTTGCCCTGAGGCCAGACACAAAGAAAACAGAGGAGGAGGTAGCAGATTAGATATGACTGCGGCGGGACTGGTTGTTGTGACAGGCTTGAAAAGGTAGCCTGATATTTGATGTAAAAGAGTCTCAAGGTTGTGCCAGGGTAGGTTGTTTATAGGTTACACAAAGCGTCGAGGTGAGCAGTGTGTTTCTGTGATAAGGAAGACGCATTGTGCATAATGAATCAGTTGGTGATGATGAAAGAACTACGGCTAAGTGTCGTCTCTCAGGGACTGAACCCTGATCAGTGAAAGGCAGGGGAAAAGTGTCGCCTTCAGCTTAATGTCTCACACTAACATACAGCAACTATCAGATCTATATTTACAGTTATATACTTGTGTTATGCACTTGTTGGCTCTACAAGCTGTATATTATCATTATTTGTTGTTATTTTCTAATCTTTATTAAGCTTTTAATGATTGTTTTTCCATGTTTTACCAAACAAACAAGTGAAAAAGGAAGAGGAGTTCACTAATACCCCTGCCCGGTCACACAATCCTTTGCCCCTCCTGCTCACTGATACCCTGCATACCCAGGGAGGCATTTTGAATTTGGAATTAAACATAATAGTAAAATAGACTAAACTAAATAACTGTCCTTTTTGGGTAGTTAAGTCAACCCAAGACAAGCATTGTTCTGTCCAAGTCTTAACTTTCAATCTTTTCACAAAAAATGTTTGACAATTTTATAATAAATGTGAAAATTGAAATTCAGCCCTCATCGCTGCACCTCTCCTAGAGATAAAGAACGTGTGTCCAATTTAAAGAGAATCATTTGAATAGCCTTGGAAAAATCAGTTTGAAAACTTTTTTTAGTTGAAATATTTTTTTATTAAAAAAGGTAATATTAAAAAATTTGTACCAAAAAAAAATAAAAAAAATAAAAAATGGAAATTCAGCCATCACTGCACCTCTCCTGAAAAGCTCTATACCCACGCCCGCTGGGGTGGACGGGGGTATTATAATAATAATAATTAGTTGTTTCTCCTTTTATTTCTAGGATCCAAAAAGGTGCATGGACAACAGACAGAAAAGCACAATCCACATAATTGATAAATTCAACACATCATTGAGTTTCCTTGTAATACTGTAGGAAATAATGACAGACGCGTATGCAAGCTACTCTGGCAAACGGATAATAAATAACACATTTCACTGCTTTGCATGTAATCTCTAAATCTAGTTAAAAAGTAATCAGACCTTCCATTACACTCAGCTCCTGCATTCTCTCCTTTTCTGTTTTCATTTACCTTCTGTCTGTTTCAGTCACATTGTGTCTCACCTTCATCCTCTAACACGATTTTATCTGAATCTTATGACTTTACTCTCTATTTAACAGCATCTTATATCATTGGTTTCCTATTGTTCCATAATTTACTTTACTACTTGTTTCATTCCTTTCAGCGTTTTATCCTGTTTTTGTCTGATTTCCCTGCACTAACTCTGAATGTTACCCTTTTACTGTTGTTTTAAAGGCTAATTTAACATCTGGCCGAGGGACATTGGTTGAAACCAGCCATTTAGCCAACACTGGCACATTTACAGAGACGAGGACCGATGTGCAATGGCCCTGAAAAAATTCAACGTGTTTACTCACATGCTGGAAAACAGGCTCCCACTGTTCCCTGGAGCCGATGGCATCAGAGCGCCCGACAACCACACCGTCAGAATTGATCCCCAAATACTTCCCATATCCAGACTTTAAAGCTATCCTGAAATGAAAACCAAAAAAATGTTTGAATTATTTTTCAACGAATAAGACACAGTAAGCCTCATCTCATTAGTAACACATGTTACAAGACAGAAAATGTTTAATATAATGAAAAACATAGATTATATCAAGGATGAATTTCCCAAAGAGAGAGACAATATAAAGTCACAGGGCTACTTTTATTTATTTATTTTATGTGATTATTTTTTTTCTCCTTTTGAACCACAGAAACAAATACATTTTCACTACACTGTACAAAATAACCATTTCGGGCATTTATCATTGAATGGGTAAAAATTCAATCATATATATTTATGAAATATCCTTAATGTAAACATAATCTTATTGCACTGTACTACTTGTATTTTGCAATGACAATAAACCTGATTCCATTCTATTCTATGTAACAGATAAAACACTGGCCAGTGTCAGTGAACATACAGATATTGGACGTTAACAACGACAAATATCTGCGCATCTCTAATATTATCATCTATTTTGTTGTTTTGTAAATCCCAATACCTACTGCAAAACTGTCTGACAATGCTTTGTCTTGCATCATAAAGTGACACAAAACAGAGAATTGACTCCAACCGGTCGAGACAAAACCAGCAGCTTTGACATGAATGCTCTTCTTCCGTCAAACACTGCAGGGAGAAGTCGTCCAATCTTTTCACTTGCTTGTGACTCATGCTGTTTTTCATGACGATGTGATCAGCAAATATCACATAGGATCTGATATTTTCAAGTCTAGTCTGAGCCACCTCTAAGTGTGGTCTGGAATCGGATGTAGATCCAATGTTTTTCAATGTGACCTCAGTCTCAACTTTTACATCAGTTTAAATGCAACTTTTTCACAGCTACGCACTAGAAAGAGTTAGTCCTGTGCTATAAATTAGTTTTGATGCGACATACTGCAGCAGGAAAATGAATCCAAAACATCATACATAATATTAAAACACTAACAGGAACATTTTACTGAAAATTAACAATACTGACATACTTTAGCTTAAAAGTACAAAGGTTTTGAATGTTGTAGTGGAATATTGTCAGTGTGTATTTGCGTCTATACTGAAGGAAATGATCTATCCCCATTGCTTCTGTGCATGTATTTCAGTTCAACACTGTGGCCTGGCCTATATTTATTTTGTTTGCCTCCACAGTTGCTCTCTATTTACCTTTTGATATTTTACAAATGAATAATTTATGTGTTTTTATACGCTTGATTTATAATTTGTGCAAAGGATCTAAATTTAGTGAGGAAAATAATCAAATATGAATAATCACCTTCTATTTCTCAATTATATAACTCAAAATGTCAGAACAAGTAGGTTTCCATTGAGTTGATAGAGGATGATTTTGTTGGTGTAATCGCAGCGTGCAGGTTGTTTTTGTACACCCACCTTGTGTCTGAGAGCTTAACGGCGGTAAACTGCTCAGGGGGGTCTGGACCTTCATCATCTGAAACATGAAAAACAGTGTTTACTTTCTAAATCAGTTACTCTCTTAATATTCTCCCATTGTTAGTAACACATTTCAAGTTCCTTTTGTATTGTTTTACACACAGTGTGGTTGTGATTGCACTGTTTTCATTTGTCCTACAGGGCCATTTTTACCTGTTTAAAAGTGCTAAACTGAAGCTAATTGACAATCATGCGTCATCGTTAAAATGAGGATAATTTCCTGTGTGTGAAGTTTATCCTTGGGACCTGCTTCATGTTTTACTCATGCATTCTCATTATTAATGACGCAAACCCTCTGGCTACGCAGCGCTGTGCTCATTTGGATCCAGTTCCCCGGCTTTGAGACATTTAAATAAGACACGAGAGGAGCTGTTGTGCTGCGTTTAAATACTTTATTTCAGACTGAGGTCTCCTGGGTCCCTCGTGGTTTCATGAAAATGTGAAGTCCCTGTGATTCGGCCACTTCCTGACATTTACTGCAAAGTTTTTGCATCATCCACCACCTGGTCATGATCTTTACAGACATAAATGAGGCCAGCATTAGTAAATCATAGGTAAAATGTTACAGTGTTTCTTTTCAAAAGGCTGATTATCTTTGGGATATGTCAGACTGTGACCCAGTGCATTGGTGGAAAGAGCATCAGGACGTTTCCTGTGACCTACAGGTGAATAGCAACATTTTTGCAGTTGTCTAAAAGCGGGGGGGGGGAGGGGGGGGGGGTAGAATTCACAA
>JAPQRQ010000001.1:17312335-17337933 GCA_037367365.1 Apogon talboti
TTTTTTATATATATATATATATATATATATATCTCTGACAAAGGAGGAGCGTAATTAACTACATGATTAAGTCCTCATGTTAGTTATTACTAACATGAGGACTTAATGACGGCATCTCTGCAGTTACTACCATTACAGCACAACACAAAAACATGCTCTAAATGGTCTTGGAATACCATGAAATAATGAAAGCATTAGTATTAATGATAAATTAAACCTAGTGAACTCTTTATTCCGTCTGTTTTGTTTGGAGGCTTTATACAATGAATGGAAAGTGCTACTTTTTTTTTTCTTTTAAACTTCATTACATAAGTTGAACCAGTACTTGTACCTATGTTGTTTTTACAGTACAATATGTGTATCTCTACTGGCGGTAGAGATTGTTATGTCTGGCTGATCAGGTCATTTTTAACCTGATGCCATGAAGACTAATCATTTTTAAATAAACAGCTAGAAATTCTGCAGACAAAATAAATAAGTCAGATTCTTGGATTATAGCCTTGTCTAAATCCAAATGGGTTCTAGTTCATCTATAAATTGTTGTACTAAATGAATATTAGATGTTAAAATATTTTAAAATGTCTTAAATGTGGCAGCTGTTAAAGCTGATTAGATTTTGTACTTGGTTGAAGCATGAACTTGACGCCTGCTGCTCCTTTTGCAAATTAGAAATGTTATGTATCAAGGAATTAGAGATGCATGGGAAGTCAGACAAAACTTAAAGCCACCAGTAAACACCTGCTGCTATGTATATATTCAGAAGGGTTCTGTGTTCATCATCAGTAATGCCAAACCCCAGTGCGGTGGCACGTGAAATAGGACTTAAATGGTATGCATAATAATCTTTAAAACTCTTAAATGTAAACCTCAATGACCTACATAGAACAACTCCTTGTATTACTTTTGTTTTTCCATGTGATCCATAGACGTTTCTATTTTGTTCATTTAAAGTCTCATTTTTATTATTTTCATCATTGTGAACTCGGAGAGAACAGGAAAGTTATATGTATTTTTTTCTATATTAAGTTGTGCTGCTATACTATTTTTAGACTGTCAAATACATTTTGTCTACTTCTTCCCTTTAATGAGCTAGTAAGTGTTTTTTTACTATTTTCCTGGCAATTTTTCAATGAAAAACAGGTGCATTTTATAGTTTCAATCTTGACACCATTTTTATGAAACAACTTATTCCTGTTTTATTGAATCTGAATCTGCTTTTAACTTTTCTTTTATCTGCTGGTATGGGTCACTTTCTGTTAAACAGAAAAACCTTGTAGGGGATTGTGATGGTGTGCAGCAAAATGGCTGGCACAATCCTCATGACCTGTACAGGACCAGGTCCCTGAAGGAAGCCAGATCAATCCTGGGTGACCCAAGCTTTCCTCTATGGGGTGAACTTTTATTGTTACCTTCAGGATACAGTCTAACATGATGCAAAACGAACAGGTTCAGAAAGTCATTCATTCCCACTGCTATCAGCCTTTTAAATGATACAGTGGAATTTGGAATTGTCACTATTTGCTGTTGTTGGATAACTGATGCTGGATTCTGTTTGATTATTTATTTACTTACTGTTGGTTGGACATCACATTACCACACTACCTTGAACCATTGCTTTATACTCAGGCAAAAGTGAGTTTTTTTTCATAGAAATCTTACCATTTGAAAATGAACATCAAAACCAAACAGTGTAACATATGACTTCTAAATGTTTTGGGTGGCACGGTGGTGTAGCGGTTAGCATCTCTGTCTCGATGGTCTGATTTCTGTTGGACCAGATCTTTTCTGTGTTGAGTTTATGTGTTCTCTCACGTGGGTTTCCTCTGGTTCCTCCTCACCATTAAAAACAAGTATAGATTGGTTAATTCTCTTGTCAGTGCCCCTGACCACTGTACTAATGAAGATCTGGAGTTGGTCCCCAAGTGCCTTCAATGGCAGCTCAGTGCTCCTAATGTGCTAAGGCTAATGCTAAGTGCTATTTGTGTATTAGCACAGATAATTACAGGGATAATAAAGTGAGTTAACCTTAATCTTTAACCTGTTCATAAGTGTAATAGAGTCTGAATGCATGAAGAAAACCGATGCCATACCACTTTAAAGATGAGAAACTGCACTGTATCTCACTTTTTAAAGCATGTAACTTCACTTCTGCTTCAGGCCTGCAGATATTCTGTTATATTATGACAACTGCTTGATGAACTGGCTTGGAATTTAGTCCAGAGAAGATAATGCTTTGATTATACAATGTCTCCACTGAGCATGACAATAGCCAACAAAACAAGAAAAAAAAGGGACTCATTCGTCTAAATTAGCACAAAATAGATCCAGGAAAGTGTAACATTGACAGTACTAATGATCTTTCTCATTTCAGCCGTCTCTAATTAACCTGTGATAAACATCTTTGTCGTCTGTCTATTTTACTCGTTTTCCTATTTCTGTCGCTGTCCGGAAAACTTTTAACTTCTCAAGTCACTCCTGTCATCCCACTTCACCCCCGTTACCCTCCGCCTCCTGAACCACTCCTGTCCTACATCTGTCACGTCTAATCCTCCGGTGGGGATTTAGGTGATAGAAGGTTAAGTTGCTGACAGTGTGGAGCAGGTGTTCTCATAAGTGGCAGAGTGCTGTTACATTGCACTCCAGCCACGCTCTCACTTTGTCAATGTCATCGCTCCTTCACGATGTGTTTCCTCGGCTTTCATGGCATCGTGTGTTTTGTATAGACGGCTGGAGTTTATGATGTGGATGACACCCGAAAGAAAAAGGAGACGGATGAAGACTGATCAAGCAGCTTTGTGCCCTGGGGCTGCTTATTTTAAAAGGGTGTAATGATATCATTTCCTGAAAGTGAGATGTTGAACAGGTGTTGAACAGAATTTCAATGTCTGGGTTATTTAAGTCATTCACTGTGTACAATGTATAGTTATTTTTAAAATCATATTTTCCCAAGATTCATGGCTGTACTAAGGTAATGTGAAATATTAATATTGATAGCTACATAAACTATTCTATTAGAGCTTAATAATGGCAGTTATTAAACTTGTTGATGGAATTCTTAAAATAATATGCATGTTTCTGTAATGTATTCAGTCTTCACTTTAATATTATCTGTCACATGCTAATTATATGATGAAATGTAGCATATAACGCAGAGCTCCGTGAAAAAGAAAGTGCCTAACATGCATATTTATTCTGTTCTTATATGTAGAGTGCAAAATTAAAAAAGAAAATGAACAAAAGACAATTAAAAAGATTAAGTTGAGAGGTGGAGATGAAAAGTGAGCTATTTATCCCCGGATGAATAGAGCTCCTGCCTTAATACTTTTCATGCTGGACTGGTCTGCAGTATTACTTGACTTCATGGAGCTCTGACTCTGGAAATTGACTACAGTCTACAGTCATTTAGAGGTCTTATGGCAATTTCACCGCAGGTTATGGAAGAGAGGAGTTCAGTGAATGGATAAACACCTGTGACATTTCCTTTCAGCACCGTGTTCAAAGTACAGCTGAGGTTGGAAGCTTACATGTGTCTTGACTAAACGCATTTATTTCAATGTGTGTCCCTCTGTTGGCTCATTTAGCCCTATTGCGTATCGTACAGAAAACATTCAATTTCAGGTTTCCCATTTTGCTTTTATTTTGATTAAAAAACCCCTGGAAGGAGACATGAAATGTGAAAGAGAATGGGGAATATTATACAGTAAAATCTGTGCAGCCTACACATGATGATCTCAAAGACATAAAGAAGAAAACCATCAAAAAATCTGAATATAATTCAAGAAGAACACAAAGTACAGTTATGTTTTGTCACAGGTGTCGGTTCATAGGCAATATGTCAGCTGTTCACTAACTATTGTGGTGATAATGAGCAGGATATCAGGAGAAATACTGTATTTTGAACAAATACACCAACTGAAAAAACTCTATAAATGTCTTCCAACTTCATTTCCAAACAGAATATCCTTTTTAAACATGTTAACCATTAATACAAAAGTCAGTTATGCTTTTACACAAGCCCATACAAAAGTGTAAGGGTCTGATAGGGAATTTTTCAAAGACTGTGCATATTTATAGCATGTATTTATAACACGCATATGAGATGATTGACAAAAAAAGTCTCGTTTAGGAGTTGACAGTGCATTTAGTGACCAGACTTCCAAGGCAAATATATAATCAAATATATAATATAAATCAGTGACCTATAGCAGTAATGGGTTTCATGTTTCATTCAATTGACTCTTGACTTGCTTGGTGAAAGTCAATGTCACCCTCCCCGGTCCAGGTCTAGTGGAGTCAGGAATTGGACTGGAATCTATATCATAGTCATATGGTCATATTGGACCGGTCAGTCTGAATAAATGGGGGAGCTGCTTCTTCTGAAGAAAAAAGGGCCTAGGATGTTTTAATTTCTCAGTTGAATTCCGAATGAAACTGCATGACAGGTAGAAAAAGCCTCTGAGACAAAAACAGATCATGAACACTCAAATATAATACATAAAACCACATGTCTGTCTCTTTCTTTCTTGATTGGTTGGTATTTTATAAACCGATGAAAGACAGAGTAGGGAGGGTTTTTGTGGAGTTAGTAGTAAACATAAGGATTTTTTATGTAATCAAATTCTTTTTACCTTATTTTTTGTTTTCAGGTTTTATTTTTATATTTACACAAGTGTTATGAGCTTTTTTGTTATTATTATTACATTACGTGAGTGCAGAAATTCACTTAATGGATAGTTTTATTTCTACCTGTTGGACATTCTTTAATGCACAGCTAAACTATTGACAGCTTACTGTTTGACAACCTGGTCCAGAGCAGACTTCACCGGCCTGAGTTTCTATGGCATCTCAGCGGGGCTTCATGTAAACCTCGATGATGGAGCAGAACTCACTTAAATGATCCAGACTTAGTGAAGGAAGTGAGGGTTCTCCTTAATCTATGGACTATCCACCAAGACAATGATGCTACGTATACCTCCCAAAGGTATATTTAGCAAGCCAACACAAAACCTGATCTTGAATATAGAACAGAATAGAATAGAGTAGAACATTTTTCCGATGAATATGTTGAGTTTGAGATTTGTGTGTGGTTTATGGATGTTAGATGTTAGAATTCAGGGCCACATACAGACCAACATGATCTTAAGTGGGTCAGAACAGTGAAATACTATCTATAAAACCTGTAAGTAATGACAACTCCAATTTTTTCTCCAATTTTTTTTAGTGTAAAAAAAAAAAAGTAAAATTACATGAAAATATTGACATTTACAAACTATCCTTCCTCAAAAAATAGCAATAACCTGTACAAATATGAACAACCTGAAATGTCTTAAAAGAACTAAGTTCAATTTTAACAATATTCTGCCTGTTACTAAATGTTTTGTGTATTTATAGATCCACTGTGATCTGTAAGTAATAATGCCCATGTGTAAATGATAAACTGAGGCGTAACGTTGTTACAGTTTCTTCAAAAATTTCAGCTTGTTCGTGTTATTCATATTTTTAAGGAAACTTTGCAGACATGAACGTTTTCACAATGTAATTTTACTTTGTTCAGTTATTATTTTACTGGTCTGACCCACTTGAGATCATGTTGGGTCGAATGTGGCCCTTGAACTAAAATGAGTTTGACACCCCTGATGTAATAGTTCCGCATGTGTTATTTAGAGCCGACAGATTGCAGCCTTGAACAAACTGAAGACCTCTTACTTCGCTTCACAGGATGTACTCTACTGGAGTAATCCTGGCACTAAGAGATTTTTTTCTGTTGGCATTTTACTCCCTCCTCTTGTCTGCTTCTCATGCTTTTTAAAAGTCACCCTCACTGCGTTTTGACAAGAACGTTTCTTTTAATGTGACGTTTTATTTTTGTGAAGATTTTGCCTTAACACTATGACTCACTTCTCCAAAGCGCCCCCCCACCCCCACCTGCTGCATAACTCAGATAAAGAAATAGCACAAACTAGCCAAACAGAAGAAACCATTTTATAAAGACAGAAGGATGATGATGCCAGGTCTATGTGCAGTGTTGGCGTAGTGCTAACAAACTGTGGAGGTAGTTTTGGGTAAAAGAGATGACCCTTCACTTCACCCTTCCTTAAAAATTGACCTCCTTAGAGTCAATTAGATTAGTCAGATTAAAGAGACATTAACTCTGGTCGAACTCAAACATAGAAGGTGATGGCTCTTAATACTGGACATCAAGAACAAGAATATGAATGAAGAATAAAATGATGATGGTGAAGATGATGATAATGAGGATAGTGCTAAGAACGAAGAATATGATGATGATGATGATAGAGAAGATGATGATGAAGATGACAATGATGAAGAAGAAAATGACAAAGATGATGATGACAAAGAAGAAGATGATGACGGCAGTGAAGGTGATGAAGAAGATGATGATGATGATGGAGATGGTGATGAAAAAGATGATGATGAAGAAAATGATGAGAAGTTGATGGTGAAGAAGATGATGATGATGGAGAAGGTGAAGATGATGATGATGATGATGAAGGTGATGATGGAGAAGGTGAAGGTGAAGAAGATCATGACAATGGAGAAGGTGATGATGATGATGGAGAAGGTGAAGATGATGATGATGATGAAGGTGATGATGGTGAAGGTGAAGAAGATCATGACGATGGAGAAGGTGATGGTGATAATGATGAAGGTGAAGATGATGATGACGGAGAAGGCGATTGTGATGAAGGTGCTGATGATGAAGTCATCACTGTACTGTGGACTCTTTTGTTGTACAGAAACAAAAACACACCACATTCTCAGGTGTTTATGCACTGATCAACAGCTTTATTAGCATGAGATTCCATTTCTCTAATTATTGCCTCAAATGTTAAATTAACATGATTAAAATCCTCACTCTAACTCTAGTACACATCATTACAGTAAAGAAGAATATCCACTAAAATTAAATGTACAGTGTAGTGAATGTGTTGATATCCTGTGGTTTAAGTCCTTCATCTGATAAACATATTGCCACTTGGCTTTGACATGTCACTCTGTCGTGACTGAATCACACTTCGCTGCTAACACTCTGCACAGATGTGCCGTGAGTCTGCTTATATTAAACAGAATACTGAATTATGCAGTGGAATCACAAAGTGTCAAAATAATAAACAATCAATCTGCTTGCTGTGTAATTAAAAAGCCCCAAAACTCATCTCTTTCAAGCACAAGCCACTCATGACAGCTGCAGAGGAAATAAAAGATGTCTACAACCTTTACAGCTTATTACAGCCGGTTGCCCTCGACGACTGCGTTCTTGTGCCAAGATTTTTAAAGAACAACCCTGCCTGTATCTAATAATAAACTTTCTGTAACTAGTCATTTGGTCAACCACTGAAAATGTGCTTTAAAAACGGTTCCTAAGGACTTGGTTGTTGCTGGGATGTAGATCTCAAGTATAAAGTGCCGACCTGAATGCATCTCTGTCCTGTTGATAAGGTTTTTTATTTTTTTGTTGCTCTGAATAGTTAGTGCTTGCTATCTGTGACTCTGCTCTGTTGGCTTATTCGGTCTTGTTTCTTGCTTCAGAGCACCCCAAATCCCAGCTCCACTCCATCTGTCACTCCTCCCCTCCCTCCTGTCTTTACACTCTGTGCTCACCGTCTACACAGGCCTTTCAGCCTCATCTTCACAGACCTTGAGATTGCCTTCTATCAGTTGTGAATGTTAAAAGAGACTAATTTATTACTCAGCCCGGGTCCCTCTGCAGCAGGGCCGAGGAAGCCAGTCAGCCTGCAAGAATGACTCATCCTGCCCTGTAGTTCTGCGCATGCTCACTAGGTGGCAGTAAACTCACACGGCTCCGTGCAGCGAACACATCCAATAAACGCAGCGTGACATGCTCCCCGCTGATAGGAATTTGACATAAATTTTAGGTAACATCCTATAATGAATCAAGATGAGATGTTTGAGTTATACATATTTGTATGAGTCAGATGAACTGAGTAGAAATTCAGCAAGATTTTATTTTTGCTTTGAGAGCATGTGCCTCCTCACTAAAAGCCAATAAGTACAGTAGATCTAATCTTAAAAAGGCGTGTCAACCTTAATATTTAGGTGGCATGGAGCAGAGTACTAGGAATTTCTTTTATTCACACATTTTAAGTGCCCAGAGTGCTGCCATTTTAGCCACAAAGACACACAGGAGAGAGTTTAGCCGAAGGGTTGCAAATAAATTGCCTTCTTTCTACACTCTGCGTGGGTGGTCTACTTCTAATTATTATACTGCTCTTAAACTAATTACACGACTTCTTTATTTTGAATTTAGTCTTTCAGAGGGCATAGTAAATAACAAAATATCATAAATTGTGTTACATTTTAAATTTTTAACAGCCAATATGGTTTGCTAATGTCACTGACGGCCTGTTATTTTCCCGCGTTCCTCAGTGCAGCCGTGCAGCATCACGTCAAAAAGCCTCTGATGGTGTGAAGGAGCGGCTGAATAATTCACACACTTGTGTATTTTTAAACTCACCCTTACATTTATAATGCAGAGAAATCTGAATCATATGACACAGACACGCGGTGAATCCGTTAGTGTCTCCATTTGGTTAATGCACTCACACACAGAGACACGTAAATGTACAAAGTGACATATGTAGGTCTGAGTTAGTGTGTGTGTGTGTTTTTTTTTTTTTTAGCAGAAAGTCACCTGTTGCAAATTGACCAGAGTCTATTTTTCCACATAAATGGTAAAGTGGGTTCATTATGTGTTACTTTGCAGATTTTAAAACACCCTCCCCTTTTTTAAAAAAATAAAATAAATAAAAACGTGATTATTATGTGTGCTGCAGCTCACGGTGGAAGGAGAGGAGATGGAATGAGATGGGACATGAATCACCAGCTGGATGTGAACCAGGTCTGAACCCACAGTCTCACAAGCATATGGTAATCATACAATAATGAACTGTTGTCTGTGCGTGCTCTCAAGGTATTCTCCCAGCATATTGCAATGGGTCTGTTCTGCCTGATGGCACTGGCACTCCTTTATTCCAAAGCTCGCATACAACCTCGCTTCACCCCATACAAACAGAAAAAAAAAATGCTGATTTGAAAAAACAATTTGACTCAAATGAGGGTGCTTTTATCTGCTTTTACAAATCTGAGTAAATCATGTCAAATAATGTTTCTTACAGAACTGCACAACTTTTCAGATCCAAAAATGTTTCATTGTAGAACAGTCAATCTGCATATTGAAGTCTTTTGTTTGTGCTGGTTAAATATGGATCACTCAGTCAAAACACTAACAAAAGATGTGAGGTAGTGTGGGATCATGGGAGTTTACACCACCACTGTCAATCAAAATCTCACTCGACTCAGGCACAAATTGTGTAAAGAGATGAGGTAATGTCTTAAACAGACTTTTATGTAGTGTTTTTACTTTCAAATGTTAGAAAATTGACCTAAATTTACCATTGAAGTGTTTAGAATTATGTTCTGATGTTCTGCCAAAGATGCCAATGAATTGGATTTTAGAGATATAAACTCAATATATTCACACCAATGGGTCTGTGGATTTATGTCTCCACTAGAGGGAGTAATGAGTCACTCTGTTGGTCTCCTGAGGAAAACTAACACCACAAGACCTTTGACCAAAGAGTCAGAAAGTGACCAAATAGGATGAGAACCATTAAGAAACAACTTTTAGAGTCAAAGACAGAGAGATAAGAATGGTGTTTCTTCTACACGGGTGAGTTTAATTATGAAGCTTATGACGGTACAGTATAAAGTCATTATGTGATGTTATTATTTTTGTTAAGTTGCTGTTTGTTGATCCATGGTTCAGACTAAACTATGAAGGTTCTGATTCTTTTTTGTTGGATTCCAAACAGCTCTTTAGTTCAGCTATCGACAGCACAAATGGTGCAGAAAATGGAGGTGATTTGTGATTTGACTGTGGCTGTTTTCTGTCTAAAACAGAGCTAAGCTAACAGAGCAATAATGTAAACTATCAGCTGACATAGCACATGAGGATGATGAGACACTGTTATTTTGACCGACTGTCAAAATAAGCTACTATGAGTTTTGGTTTGAAGAAGAAAACTTGATGTTACCATAATTCAGATGTGTGCAAACAATGAGCATAGTCCTTTATTCAGTGACTGATACAGTCTGTGGATATATAGTGTTGATTCACTGGTGGTTTTTTAATCATACATATGTTCTGATATGCGACTTTCCTCTGCTGTTAACAGTTTAGAATATCAATATGACATATAACCCCTTTAAAGTGTTATTCACATTGGCTTTTGTATTTTGTGATATAAACTCTGGATATGATGTTTTGTTCAATTAACATTAACATAATGACTTAACATTAGATGGGCGGACTTTTGTCATGGTTTGTCAGCTGTTAACATTATGTTAGCGTATACATTAGTTTAATGATTTAACTATGGGCTAAACACACCCTATTTATTTTGCTGTGACACTACTGCTTGTACATGCAATAACCCAGCTTTACATATATAAACTTGAGAACACATATTTCTGTATAGTATAGCTCTATGACTTTGTTTTAGGTACTTCCTGTATGTGCATTGTGTTATTATGTTTCCCTTTAAGAGGAATCTGACACCACTGACAGGTGACCAAATGAAATGGCCTGTTGCACTGACTAAATGACGTATTTCTCAGAATTTCAACACTGTTGGAAACATTTGATATAACGTAAACATACAAGTCAGACACATTTATAACACAGGCTCAGTTGATTTGGTATATTTCAATGCATATATGTTCAGTCTATTCTAACTGTGTCAGTATTAATCAGACACAAACACATTCCACATGTGGATCAAACAGAGTGGAAATCCATCTTCTAATTAACAAACCTGTAGATTTTTCATAAGGTGTATGAGTTTCCATAGAATCTCCTGCATGGGGACCAAATAATTTCAATGAATGCAAATTGCTTTGCAAATTAGTTTTATATTAAAGTAATTTCTACAACACTGGAGGGACTTTGAAGGGCTGTAAAAGGAGCGTTCAGGTCATTCAATTTCGTATTGTTAGCTTTTAAACTACAATCACATCAGAAAGTCGACGCAGAGGCACAACAGGTACTGCTTATTTGGTAAATGTTGTGTTTCTTGTTTTTAATGCATTACATCACAGACTATGAATTGCCTTTGTACGTGTGCTAGAAAGATTGCCAAGCATTGCCTTACTTTATAGATTTGCTTTCTGAGTAAGTGATGCCAGTTGAACTCATTGGTTAAATCAAGACTACTGCATGTTTGTTAAGGAGGACTGAGGTATTGATGAGAACAGGCAATGCGATGTTGTTTTCTGCAATCAGACATACTGCTGTTAGCAAATAATCAGCTGCACTGACACAGTTCAAGTGGAAAATCAATGCAGATTTCCTTGCAGATTTCTTGAACTTATTAATCGCCATTTTCCATGTCAGTGGTTGAAGAACTTGATTTAGTATGATAATAACTCTGAAAAAATATGATGTTTATTATTATTTTGGTTCAGAGCAATTTTCTAATTACACTTAGGAAATTTGTTTTGGACACTTGAATAGATAAAATAATATTTATCCACTCATAGAATGTGTTTTCCATCTCACAGCCACGGCTTATGTCAAAATCGCACACTCTTAAAAGATGAATTACAATGTGTTTAGCTACAGTATGCTGCAGCTGACTTGCTGATATTGGCAACCAGTCCTTTTCTCCTTGCCCTCATCATAATCCCATAGAAACTGTGTTAGGATTAGCCACAAAAGGCACTTTTTAGACACAGATTTGCATGTTTGGATTAGTAAAGCCTTGTAATGGAGACTTGCGTTAAGCGACCATTTTGTTCTGACACACACTGAACTGATACATGGTCGCTTTTCTTTTTAACTACCACACGTTCCATGCTCATCCATCTGCCTGCCAACTCAGATAATTTCTTGCAAGGAGAAATTTGTTCTGTTGCTTGTAAATGTAGGAAGCAGATGCAAGAGTCTCCCTTTTTTAATTATCATCCTCAGTAGCCAATATCCAATGTCTTCTCCAGTGTCTACTGAACAACAGCTAGTAGATCAAATACACTCATTTGCATCAGAGGCGTCTGGAAAATTGAGTGAGTGAACCCTTACATTCTCTGAGTGGTACCCCTTAGTGGCACTCACCCAGTTTTTAATACATCTGAAACATAATTTATATGAACGCTGCAGAAATGTGCATTCTAATGATAGTAATGTAAACTTAAAATTGTTTACTGCTTTATATACAGGTTGTTTTTTGACACCATCATATATAAAGAAGATAAACATGTGTTCGTTCTGCCTGTGTCTGCCCATTTCACCAAAAATCAAAGGTTAGAGAAAAAAGGGAAAAAAATAGAGTTGTTTCTTCTTTTGTCTCCCAGTGACCATGCAATATGCAATAAACCATCAGATTGACTCAGTATTCCTGTACATGAGGCTGGATGTAATGTTCACCTCCAGCTGCTGCAGACTGCCACAACACTGATGTGCCACTATTTATGGGCAAATGTGTCATGTGAAGATTAGTGAGAGAAATTCTCTGCATTAAACACTTAATTTCCCACATGCTGTTTTGTTTTTTTTTTCCATTTACTCATGTCTTTCTCTCTATCAATTTGTTTTGGAAATGTTTTATTCATGTAAAGCAGTAGCTTGACACTCATAACATAAATCTGACTACCCTTGTAAAGCTCAGAAAAATATACATGATGCGACAAACAGACATAAATGTGATGTGTATTTCATTATAAAAGTACTTGATAACAGTAAACAGATTTGCATTAATGTTGCGTTTCTCACCGACTCATAATTAACTGCTCTGAAAATTGAGGATGTGTCAGAAATTACCGGCAAAGTCAACCAGTAGATGAAAAAACCCATTCAGCTTATTTTTCACAGGCCAGAAGGTATTCATTTTGGGAGTAACTGTAATAATACGTTATGATTTTAGAGAAACAGAGGAGTTTTATTGGAAATAGAGTAAAAGAACTATGAAAGTATTAATACTCAAATTAAATTATATAATATAGTATCACTGAGATGAGACGCATCAGTACCTTTACATGCAGGACTTTTACTTATAATGGAGTATTTTAACATTACTGTACTGTTACTTTCATTAAAAGTAAAGCATCTCTATGCATCTTCCACCACAGCTTGTTAAACATAAACTTCTTCACATCTGGGTGCACCAGTTCTTAAGTCGACATGACACATTGGTCAGAAATACCCAGGGTGACATCTGATGCAACTGGAGGTAATATGGAGTGGAGAGGCTGTACACTCATTATTGTTGTGTGAAACAGTGTTGGCAAAAAGCAGCTGAGACGTGACAGGTTAAATTAGCTAAGAAGTCAAGTTACACCTGCATTTAGTATATTTTAGCCACTTGGAGAAACGAGCAGAGTACACAACTGTCCATCACAGTTTGTAGAAGATACTTTTCTAGTCTTCTATTTACAGGAGAGTCACATCTGATAGGATCTGACGTGATTAGTAGTTACAGCTTTCACTCTGGTGTTATTTTCCCTCAAGCCGGACGCCTGCTATTAGTTGGTTGCATGTTTCAAAGCTGTGTTACCTTTGAGGATCAGGTTTCTCCAGTGGTGGGTCGTGACCTAAAGTGGGCTACATACTGTATACTTAAAAAAGAAAAAAAAACAAAAAAAAGCTTTTTTAATTGCTTTAAATGCTGTGAGCCTTTCATTTGGATAAACGTGTGAAAGACAAAGATTGCACTAGTGTTTGTAGAAACAATGTAGCACAACTATTACAGTGTGTAAAATATGGATTTATAAACAGAGACTAAATCCCAAGTATGTAACATATCACAACAAAAACATCATAACTGAAATGTCATTTAAGAAAAGGTAAGACCAGTTTAAGGTATCCATCCATCCATCCATCCATCCATCCATCCATCCATCCATTAATTGCAACCAAAAAAGGCTGAAAATTGAATAATAAATGTACACCTGTTTTCTTTAATAACTTAATAACAGACCTGCGGCACCTGACAGAAAGAGTTTTCACTGATAGTGTTATTAAACTTCAGGTTAAGCACAAAATTAGCATTAAATAAAATGCTTAAATTTTAAAAAATGGAACTCCTAATTGTTAGAAAATTCCGCATTGAAATATAATGGAAATGTAACTGGCTGGTTTAAACTGGTTTTCCTAACAAGCTGTCCAAATGCTGAAGGGCTGATTTAGACACTTAGACACTGTGCGCTGTTGGAACTCAAAGGACTGTAGCCCCTCCTCTCACAATAACTGTTCGCTGTTTTCACTCCATCTGTCTGAGTTCATCTGTGTTAGGAGGCAATCTGACCTGTTTTCCAATTGTTATGCCTTTCCAGCAGCAGCAAAACATGTTACACAAAGTCCTACAGGATGAAGTGGACTACGTAGGACACTTCAGTCTAAAGACTAACAATAAACATACTAAAAAAACTCACCAGACTGGCAACATTAATACTCGAAAAAACAAAAAACTACAAAAACACGAAGCAATGATTACTGCAAAATATACTGAGGTAGAGAAAGAGAAATATGTGGCAGTTTGATCTGTGCTCTATTGTCATTCACTATGGAAAAAAACAAGATATGGTCACTGTCCTAAAACAATTGCCTAAATAATTTCTTGACAGAAATGCCTATATCATCAAATACTTGTTTTCTGTTTATGTTTTTTGGGTTCCTGACAAATTTGAAACAATGACTTAGGCAATTATTTTAGGAAGGTGACGATATAGATTTAATGTATCTACCTCACCTGCATATTTTCAGAAAACTGATATTTGACAGCAGTACTATTTCCTTACTGATATTGTGGCTCACCACATAATTAATAAATTACAATATTTCATGAGCTTTCCATCTAGTTACCACATGAAAAAACCCAACAGGATTATTACATAGAATTTTTGACATGGGCATTGACAAACTGTCAGAAAATGGGTGGTTTGCAGAATTACATCCTCTGTTTAAACAAATCACTGCAGTGTCATTATAGTCACTGGGATTGTGAAACTGTCAGGGTTATTTCATTTAACCTCCTAGGACCCACTGTCCACGTATGAGGACAAGAAATTCACAGCTTTATACAAAAAAAAAAGAAAAAAGAAACAACTGTCCACTGCAAATGACATTCCATAAAATTTTTTAAGAATGCATCTGAAAAAACTGTAGCATCATGATGTTTCCAATATAAGTAATTATTTAATAAAAAAAACCTCAAAAACCTGTGGGGCTTCCGGGTCTTTGGAGGTTAAGACATTAAAATGTAGCTCACATCTCAAAGCTGGAGCTTATTTGTCTTTTATCCAGGATAAGAAGGGTTACACATATGTGTCTCATTCATCAGATATCCTGCCTTCATCCTTTCCTCCACTCCTAGCAGCACCCTGGGTTATTTCAGACAAATCAATGTAAGGCTCCCGGCTTTCAAACATACATGGTCATGAATATTCTCATCAGGTCTGCACCGGTGGCCGGTCAGGACCTTGCTCAGAGGACACCCAGGGGGCCACAGAGGAGCCAATCAAGACTTAGCATGAGGGTCACTGGTGATTACGATGCAGGGCATAGTTTTCATTACCATCCGCTGAGGCGAGACAGCATGACATGAGCCACAGGTTGGTTACTTATACAGCTTGCTCTTTATAACTTCGGTTTTGCTGCTTTTGAAAGTAAAGATTTCACCGAGTAGAACAAAGGGACAAAACTTCAGAAATATGAAAGAAAATGTGTCATTTTTGCAGCTTATGTGAGATTGAAGTACATCTTTAACTCAATCAGACCAACACTGTGTTACAGTTTGTAACATATAGAGTATTACAGTGTCATTTAACAATAAGTAGGGCATTCCGAAAGTGTGGGCAGAGTGCTTTAATTCAGTAATATTACGCAATTTTTAGTAAATGGCTCAATAGCTTAACAGGAATACACCTTGTACTGTCAGAACTAAGTGTAAAAGGCTCAGTATCTATGATTTAGTGGCATCTATTGGTGAGGCTACAGATTTCAACCAACTGAATCTTCTTTTACCTACCTTTACAAGCCAACAGGTGGCGTCACTTCGCTGTATAAAGTGAAATGGCCTTTTTTTTTTTTTTTTAGAGCTACTGTTTGCTTTGTCCATTTCTTCCTTGTGGATATTTGTGGTACAGCTGCAAAACATTCCCTGCAGCCCAAAAAGCATTTATACAACAAAAATACGTCTGGAATACTACTGGTTAGGACATGAAGAACTGCAGAAAATGTTGGATACATTATGATTTCTGGTCTTTTATTAATACACAGCGGTTTTATATGTGTTTAGTTTTATACATCTTCCAGAGTGGGAGGATCCATAGCTGAGAAATAAGCGGGAAATCAGAAACTTGTATGGTGTATGTGATCAAACTTCAGTTGAAGTTTTATGTAGGGTAAAATACTTAGATAGGTACTGTATCTTTCCACATGTGGAGGTAGGTATGATGTAAGTAGGTATTAGGTAGGTGGGTATTAGGAAGTAGATGGGACGTCCTACCACTTCTAGAGGTCCTCGATAGAACAGTACTTTATAAATAAATAAATAAATAAATAAATGTATTGCAGTAAATGGTGGGAGACAAGTCATTTTTTCTTTCTCTGTGAATAATGTCAGCATTTACACATGATATTTGTCCGCTTTAAATATGCAACATCTTTACAAATTCTTTGTTTAAAAGCAGCTAAACTAGCAAAGTGAACAGATTACACACCTGAAAGTCTTTTATATTTTTTGGTAAATTCCTCTATCCACAGTCTGTTCAGAGACACTGAAGATGTCTCTGTAGCTTAATCTTGACCAGAGTTCTAATGATTTCCACCTCTTTTAACACTCTTCCACCTCACTCTTGAAGAAAGAACAAGGTGAGATACTTTGAGTTGACAGTGGTTTTGTGATAAGCGATGTGGCCTACTGAGGTGTTACTTTACTATCGTTGTAACAAACTGATACTTCCTTAGCTTTATATTACCTTTATATTTTAAATAGACAAACAAATTTAGCCGATGCACAATTAAAACAGGATAAAAACAATATTATCTATAATGACCATTGACTGAATGATCCAGACTTCACCTGTGATATACATCCAGTATTGACCAATGAGTAACTGAAATAAATAGTTCCGATCAATACTAATTATTGTATAAAACCTTCCTACAGTAATGTATTCATCACTTACAGTACAATACTTTAAGTATATACTAAACAGTGTAGACTATTTCACATAGCAAAACACTATCCAAACATCACAAAGACAACATCACTCTAATTACAAAAAGCCATGTCAATCAATCAAACCTCAAACTGTCCGACAGTGATCTGAAGATATCTTTCTGATACTGACTGATCACCTCGTCATGTTCTGTCCACATCTTCCAAATCTGGATTGACCAAGTACTGCTACTGCTTGACTCCATTTTCTCTTTCTCTTCTTCTTATTAACCCTTTAACCCCTGAGACATTATTCCAGGTGAACGTGCTGCTGTGAATTGTCGTCTGTTTCAGTGTCACAAAAGCTGCTGTGAGTATGTTCTTGTGTTGCTTTTCTTCAGTGGTTTTGTTTTACTGTGTGTTTTAGGGTCAAAACAGAAATAACAGAAAAAGACAAAGAGAGGAATTGAAGTTTTATGGGTTTTTATTAAATAAGGCACTCAGAATGTACGTCAATAAGAGATTTAGGATGTTGAACACGATCTGTGGACTGGAACACACTGAACAATAACAAGGATTTGAATTTGGGCCCATTTTTGGGGCATTTTTTTTTCAAAATCAGTCCAGCTGCTTTTTGACACCTTGTTGAAGTCCAAAAAGCAGTTACACGGTCAAAACTCGGTAAAAACACGATCAAATCAAAGAAAATCACAACAACACTGTTAATAACAACATTAAAAACAAAAAACATCAAGGAAAACAGTGAAAAAAACAAAAAAAACAAACCGTCCATTTTTATAGTGAGTCGGTCTCACTCACTGCTCTGTGTTTTGCCCCCATTCCACAGGTGACAGGGGATACACTGAGCATGCTCAGATGTCTATGGAAAGAACAAGGTCTATTCTACAACCCCTTTTGATAATGTTTCCTATTGAGCAAACAGTTGAATTTTTATGAATATTTAAAATAAATCATACATTCAGAACGGTCACCACAGACACGTCAGGGGTTAAAATGGATGACAGAAGCACAGGAAAATGGCAGTGGACCAGATGTGTAAAGCTGCAAAAAATCTTCATACAGGTTTTTTTTTTTTTTTGCACCAGTTAGCTCACCTTCAGAGGCAAACTTTACATTTTGTCATAGATTTACAAAACACATATCACATGATAGTTAGTGAGCGGTAGAGGTTAATAGGTTCTTAGTTAGAGTCAGGCTAGCTCTTCATGCTAAGTTATGGTAATGTCTTTCTGGCTCTTACCTAAAGCAAGACACGGAATTGACATTGATTTTCTCATCAACCATTTTGAAACAAAGTGAATGAGTATACTATATCCTATAATGCTGAACTATTCCTTTAAAACATCTCACTGAGTCACATTAATTACCTACTGATTTTTAAACTTAATCTTAGGATCAAGTGTCTCAGAAGCACAGAGAGATTCCCCCATCTTTTCAAATGTATTTTAGTAAATCCATTTATTGTTTGCCTCTACCTCTCTCACCCATTAGCAAGCACAAAATGGCTCATTTATCATCTGTGAATGAATTAGCAACCAGGCTCCAGATGTCCTCTGCTTTCTAGTGTCTTGAAGCGTCTCCATGGATCGGTGTCGTCTCGTCTCCCTCCTGTCTCGGCCGTACCCTCTCAGTATGCTGATGGTGCTTCTGTGATTGGCACAGCATTACACAGACACAGATGAGAGATGAGACGGGAGGGAAGAAGAAGAGAGGACAGTGACGGTGAGAGTAAGTAAAGAGGACAGAGATGAAGTATAAATGTTTTTCTATTAAAGGACTACAGAGGAATGGCTGAGGACAAAGGGGGATAAGAGGTGTGCAGTCAGAAAAAAGAAAGTTTTACATAAGTAAGTGAAAGAGGAAGAGCATGTGCGCTGATGTGTGCATGAAATATTTCCCCTGCTCTCTCCATTGCTTGGTATTATCCCTCAAAGAGCCACTTAGGCTCAAGCCAGTGTTTTATCAACACAAGACAGTGCTGCCCCCTCTTTCTTGAGGATCTAACGAACGTGCAGGTGCAATAGCAAACAACATTTGTTTAAACCACCCTGATAAGGGCCATGATGTCCATTCTTTTCCTCAAAACAAGCTCTGCATTTAAACCAGCCACCAAAACCGTGCCCTGGTTTATTCAGTTCTTGCAAACAATTTTTTTACTTAATTTTTTTTTTTTTTTTTTTTACATATTTCTTAACACACAAAAGATACTTAACAATGAAAGAGGGATCTCAGAAATGGGTAAACCCCTGTGTTAATGGAAATGCTTGACTTAAAAGCAGAAACTAATGTCACTGTATAGCCTGGTACAAAAACAATTTGGTTCTCAGTAGCTAATTTACCTGTTTACAACAACTGTAGGAGGAGTAACTTTTAATATAACTCAACCACTAAAACTTTACTAATTGATTTGGTACCGAAAATTTGTATATACTGTATTTTCAGTAATGCATGATTTACCAATCTATATCACTCCAAAATGGCTGAGTTTATTTACAATATACTGAATAGAAATTGCAGGATAAATGACTTGGAATGTTTATTTATGCATAAATTCTAATAATATATACTAGATTAGCTGTTATGAGGATGGAAAATGCTTGATAAACTGGTCTATAGTAATAATACTATTCTAGCGAACTTTTGAGAATTAAAGCTGCAGGGACATATAACAATAATAACAATAATAATGTGAATGCAGGTATTAGACACATGCATCCATTCATTTCCAGCCCAGGTAGTCCAGACTCCTTCCCTCCAGCTCCTCCTCAGGGATCCTATGTGCTCCTGTGCCAGATGGGATATGTAATCCCTACAGCATGTTCTGGGTCTGCCCCGAGGTCTTCTCCCTCTTGGGCAGGCGTACCTGGAATACCCTTAAAGGATGACGTCTTTATCATATGCATTAACCTCCTCAAGTGGCTGCTTTCAACATGAAGGAGCAGTGTGTCTCCTCTGAGCTCCTACACATCTCTAGAGACTCAGACACCACCAAATCTCTGGCCTAAAAACTCCAGGGAAAACACAGTAGTAAAAGATTGACTACATTCAGCCGAGTCACTATGTTTTATTTAAAGCACCGATAGCTACCTGCAGAATATAAATCTACCTTAAGTGAATAAATACATTTAAGTTCCATGACGTTCGTACAGTGGAGTTTGATGATGGTCAATATCCACTTTACTAGCATTAGTTTAAAAGACCTACAGCTTCTTTATTGATTCATCTGCCTGGATTTTTGACATCATATTTCCCGCATGTTTTCATTGCTCCAGAAACTGCAAATGCTTTCGTCATCCAAGGTTAAGATGTAGTCTCAGAGGTGATAGCTGCAGTTAAAAGTCAACTTTTCCACATTTAGAACTGCTTAACCTGAACTCAGTGCTTTGCCTTAAAGCTGCAGTGCTTGATTGTTTTTTGGTGTCATTAAAAATTCCATTATTACTTAAGCACATTATAACTCAAGTGATCTACCCTGTGATGCAAGGGTTTGGCTGCTCATAGGTGTTTTCAGGCAGGTGGGGAAGTAAATGATCGACACTGTTCAGGGTCAGTTGGGATGTGAGGCTTCTGTAGATGGTTGGAAAAGCAGCCTCACTTTTATCAATATGGGTAAATAATGGTATAAAAGATCAAAAAAGTACATTAAACTGATTTTTTTTCTAAAAAAAAGGGTTGCATGGGCCACACCAGAATAGTAAAAGTACTGGTGACATAACCTATATCCCAAAAAATTAAAAATTTCAAAGGCTCCTTTGGGCTCTTTCTTTTACACAGTTGGGCTGGAGATATATGCTTCGATGGGATACGAAGAGATGAATGCTTACGAAGGGATATAGTTACTTATGTGCTATATGACATAATGGGTGCAGTGCTGTAGTGGTTAGGACTCTCAGCTAATGGTGTGGGCCTTTTCCATGTGGAATTTGCATGTTGTATGGCTTATCTCCTTCCTCCCACTGTCCAAAGACATGCATTGATAGGTTAATTGGTCTGTCTAAAGTGCCTGTACTTGTAAATGGTTATTCCTCTGTATGCCTGCCCTGCAAATAACTGCAACATCCATCTGTCCAGGGTCTACCCCGCCTTTTTCTGTTGGTAGATGCGATAAGCTCTGGCACCACAGCAACCCGAATGAGGAGTAGTTGGTTCAGAAAATGGTTGGGTATTTCACTACATTGCTTAGTCTCCTATTCAATCTATTATTCGTTCAACTACTGCTCTCAGGGGAGGCAGCACCCATAAATGTTCAATACTGTTTGTCTAAATATTTTCAGCAGTAAAATGCAACATACACAATAATGTTTTGCGTGATGTATCCTAGCAAAACATTAGAGACAATTTTATTGCACACTGGCTAGTTTTACTTTTCATACGTAATGTACACTTGGCTGATAAAACATAGGCTTAAATATAGTTTTAATGCAGAACATTTGATCAAGTAAAGTAAGTAAAGTAATCATAACCTCTGAAGACTTTTAAGTAGCAGAATAGATACAGAACATGACTTCATACTTTTGCATGAGATTTCTCTATCTCCTTGTATAACACTGATTTTATGTCAAATTACCATCTCTTGCACATAAACACGCTCAACAGTCTGCAAGGGAAAAGTAAGAGTAGTATGTAGAGCCAGCATGCAAAAACAGAGCAAGCACTTAATTTCGAGTGTTCTTAAGAGAGTGAATAAGCCTCTAGTGCATTTCTATGCCATATAATTGATGATTACGAACAATTTTCTATGGAGTGCTATAATGCAACCACACCTGTATCAAATACTGACAGTCAACACCCTGCAGAGAAAGACCACTCAGTATTTCTGGCAACAAAACAAAACCTTGCTTTGTTGTTTTCTTCCCTGCTGGCTGAGGAATATATTCCCCTTCCTTTTTTTTTTTTTGCTCTCACGTTCGTGACAGAGAAGAAAATGCCAATAGGAGCATATTGAGCTGGCTAACAGACTGTGACAGTGGTACTTTGGTGGAGTGTGAGTGACAGTAGAGAGAGGGCAATTCTATAGGTGCGTAATTCAGTCCTGCTGTGACTCTTATATGCAGAAAAATCCTACAGACTAGAGTTAATAATGCTTCAGGCTTTGATTGGGCTAAAGCATCTCTGGACTTCTGCTCAGCTTGGTGTGAAGGGTTCTAAAGAAGAGAAGGTGATGGATCCACCTAAAGTGTATAATATATGAGAATGTGTGAATGTCTTGTCAATATATGTTTCCATTAGATGATGTATTAATATGGTTTGATACACTGGAATCAGTGCATCAAAGGCATCAGTCCAAAAAGAACTGGATGACATGAAATACATCTACACTGTCACATGTAGTGATAAACTGTGATGTGTGATAAAATAATAATCATACAATCCATCTACATGAGGTAAGTCATAGACAACAAGGAAAATAAATAAATATCTAATACCTCAATGCCTATATATTTCACAGTGGGTTATTTTCTGCTAGTGTAAATGGCTTCTGCTCTGTCTGCAAAAAAAAAAAAAAATCTCAGATGAGCAGCCTCTGCAGCTGGAAGATGAAATCCACAAATTTGTCATTCCCTGTAGACACCATGTTAAAATGCTTAACTTAAAAGCAGAGATAAACGTATTTATAGCCAGGTACAGAAAATGGGTTATGCCTCTATAGTTAATTTCCTTGTTCATGGCAACTGTACAGGGTGCGATTTTTTTTTATATGCCTCATGTTATTACATTAAGGCTTAAGTTATGCATGACTAAGGGTGTTGCCACAGTGAATGACAGGTGGCTGCCTGCTGCGCTTGTTTTGATTGACAGCTCCCTCACCTGTTGTTGGATTTTCTGGGCTTCTGTTTATTGAATGAAGCATATTATTTTCATGACAGCTCAGTTGTAGTTGACGTTGAGAAGTTACACACTAAAATCAGCACGGGGGGGTTCCATCATGAAGTTTATCAGTAATTTATTACAACACTTTGCCTGCATAGTCCATTTACATTATGCATTTAAGGGTCTGTTATCTACAGAAAAAAAGTATTACTTGAGCATGTAAAGACAAAAAAAAAGCAGGAAAAAAAAAAAAAACCCCAAAACAAAAGCCTATTGTGGAAATGGACTGGAAATGTATGATGCCATTCAGTGTATTTGGCTGTTAGTGACTGTCCACTGTACACATCACAAACAATATATTGTATTAAAATGTAAAGATAGGAGGAATCTAGGGAGTCCGGAAGCATAAGTAAAAAAGACTTGTACAATATTCATGCAAGGGAATTTGTGTAGTTAGGTTGTTCAAAGTAAATATACTTAAGAAAAATACATCATTTATACTTCATACTCTGTCTCTCATGTCCCTCATATCAGCTGGACTCATGTCCTGTCCACTTTAGCATGGATATTTGACTAAACTTACTAATATTTCACTTAGTAAAATCTGTCTGCATGACCACAAACTGGTAGAAGAACTCAGAAAAACCACTGTTTCTGGTAGACTTCAAACTATAGATACTGAGTATAATACTGGATGTAGCAGATGACAATGAGCAGCGACAACGAGTCAGATCACAGATTTAAGTTAGCTCAAGTGTTCACTCTGGTTGTCCAAGTGTGTTCTTTACACAATGCGGATTTGTTCATAATGCTGGTCTGGTCTGGTGTGGTCCGTCCCCTAAAGGTATCTGAACTGACCTTGAGCTACTGCAGGTCATACACTGATTTATACCATATTGTATAATGATATTTCTGGTGCAGGTTTATCATCTAAAGCAGTAATAGGATTTATAGTTGACATCATTTTCCAATCTCTCCATTATCAGAGTTTTAAAAAATCTTCACTTTGAAAAACATTAGTAAAAGCCTCAGTTTTCGTGACCCAAATTGCAGTTTACATGTGGACAAGAAGAATAACTTAGGTAGAGCAACAAATCTGTTTTGCTAAATATCGTCATTAGTGTGGAATGTGCATGAGTCTGTGCTTGTTCTGACTGATCATCAGCATCCTATACCCTATACAATTAAAGCACCTCTAAATTAGAGGCAACATAACATAACTATTATTCATTTTATCAGCTGCATAAGACATAAAGCTGGTCATCATAAAATATACATCTGCAAAAAGATAGTATATTACTCTTTTAAGTGTTAATTTTTAAAACATTTGTAGATTTTAAAAGTTTGAAATCATCCAAATTCCAAAGTAGAGTCTACAATCTGTGATACTACTGAACTGAATAGTGTTAGTATCCATTAGACCAAATGGACACTAGGTCAGGGCCTGGTTTTTGTGCAGCCCATGTGGAACAAGTGATCGGCCACAAAACACAGAAGTAACATGGGAGCCAGACACTTGTTTGGCTTAGGCGCTGATGAACAGCAGGCATCTTTTTTTGCGTCCAGAATCCAGTCACAACCATCATTTCATATTTCCACCTCTCACTCTTAACCAGCTCCAATCACCCCCTCCCCCCTAAATATGTGAATTCTTGTTTTCTACAAACCAAGATGGTGACACACAAAATACCAAACTCTTCAAAACAGCAATCCACAAATAGGTGATGGGTGAAGTTCTATTTATATACCGTCTATTGTCACACACAGTTTGTTTTGTGATAGAAAAAAATAGATACTGCAACATCGGCAATGTGATAAAAACTAAGTATATATCTGCTGAGAAATATTTGCTGACCTAGGATACAGTAAATGAAAATAATAAACTTTTATAACAATGTGGCTCCTATTTTGGGTTGTTCATGCAATTTCCTAGTGCGACATATTTTTGTGTTATTCCTCTACATCTTTTTAGCATCATTTATTCACCTGGGAGATTGTCCATTTACAATGTAATTAAAAAAATGCTTAAAACACTTTGCTCCTAATGTACAGAGAAAGATTGATAGAAGAGGTTAGAGTGGTGAAGTGAGTAATGTCTCTTAATTAAAAAAGGCGTTAAAAAAAAAAGGCAAGATCATTGCCTTTATGCTACACACAGAGCGTTAATTAATGGCGTAATGGGCGTGTGGAGCAACGGACACTTGCCAGCCTGATTTATCACCAGGATCTGTCACCACTCTGACACATGATATATCACACATCGAACTGTAATCTGTCCTCTTATGGATGCAAGGCAATGCATTTTTGTTTTATACTGGATGGTATAGAACAGAAGTATTAATTATTTATATTTGTATGAGTGAGCATTAATCATACCCACATAACAGAGTAGTTCACTCAATATCACGCACACAGTTACACAAATATTATACACCTATGAGTTAAAGAGCTATATCATAATGGATTTAACATTTAACCCTCCTGTTATGTTACTGGTCAAATTGACCCGGTTTAAAGTTTGAAGATCTAGGAAAAGTAGTTAAAAGTATTTGTTTAGTATGAAACTTCTTC
>JAPQRQ010000001.1:17358854-17388723 GCA_037367365.1 Apogon talboti
ATATTCATCATCGTCTACGTTAGCAATTTTTTCAAACATCTCTGAAACTACTGGTCGGATTCATTTTAAATTTTACCTGTAGCTTCCTTGGGACTGTGTCTAAAAACGAATTTCTGAAATATTAAAAATGTGCCTCTACTTATACTGGTCCATATTTTGACGGCTGATAAAATGGAAATGGATAGAGATATCAATATAGTTACCACTGAGCACTGGGAGATTGATCTCCTGCATCAAGACCACAGGACTCTAACATAGTGTCAGAACCTGACAACCTCGCAAATTCAACCTGTTATTGATTCTTGATAGAACATGATGGTATCAGTTCAGTTTGCCTCGACATGGCACAGCTTTTAAGACAGCACTACTTTAGAGCAGGGACACCAAGTACCATCAGATAGTGTTTCTATTATGACTTATGCAGAGGTTCCAAGTGAACCAAAGTAATAAGTAATTTGACGTAAAATCTGCAAGTCACATATTGGTTAATCCTTAATCATTGATGTGTCGGTTTGTATATGTGTCATCACATCAGAGCATGTAATTGCTGAGCCAAGCTATCAAGAAATCTATGAAAATGAGTAGATTTTCAAGTACCTGAAAAATGTTAATGGACATCCTAAATGTTGATTAGACTTATGTGAAGTCAGTTATTGCCCCCCTTCATGTCTGAATGTTACAGCGAACTGCGCAGGTAGATCAGTCAGAAGTTTCACAGTATCTCTTCTGATGCTATTTTTCACACTTGACTTTAGACCTCGTCCCCATTGAGCGCTGAAAGCCACTTGTAAAGTGAAGGACTCCAGTATTCGACAAACACACAGAGAGACTTGGCACAGACAACCTGTCACCCTCATACATAACAACACAAAGCAGCCGTATAAGAAGTGTTGTGTCTGGTCGTCTCTCTGACTGCCAGACTCTTTTTTTGATCTTTATCCTTGAAATACAGGCAAGCTCTTCAAAGGACACTTGTGTTGACACAGAGTTCACACACATATGCATTAACACAACCACAACACCTGGGGGTTTCACACTGAGATGTACACACTCAGACACACTGAGGTCCTCCTTTTGAAGCGGTAATAGTGCTGTTGCAGAACCAACCCTGTCTGATAAGGATTAACCACCCTGACTATAATACTAATTTATTTTTGCTTCCAGGCAGGTTTGTATTTCTGTTCTTATTTAACCAAACAGTCCCTTTACATTTGTGTGTATGTTGGCAAAAATGAAGAAAAGAGGCTGAGAGATTGAATATGACCCTGATTTACGCCATTTGTCAGTGAGCTGCACACACTCATACATTTATGCTCACACAAACACACCTGCACATAGATTTCTCGTCTGCAGACCTGTACATCACATGCATTGGACCAGAGTACCAACACACAGTAACTGTGCCACATGAATCATCCGCCATTAGCTCAAGTTTCCCTTTGGTCTGTCCCATTGCTCCGGCTTTCCATTAGATTTAATAGTAAATGGGAGAACAGGCTGCTCAACTGAAATTCTATGTTTTCCAGATGCTCCGCAGAGCTTTTAATTCCACCAGAACCTTTACCTGTAATTACATTAGCATGGGATAAGGACAGGAGGCTTACTTTTCCACTGGTGCTACTAAATTATAGTCACTACATCTAAATATATCAGGTTTTAGTCCTGTTTTATTTGACAAAATTCTATAAACATGCCCTCAAACTGTGTTTTGTAATAAAGACGGTTTCTTTACCAGTTTATTGGGAAATACAGAAAAGCAGTTAACAGGATAACATGATTTAACTGATTTGTACTTTGTACATACTGTGGTCCTCACTGTGAGTTTGTAACATAAACCAGGGATTACATTTATCAACAGAATGTCTATAATTTAATTTCTAGTTATTTCTTGGAGAGTTTATGGAATTCTTGTAACATTTTAACACATCGTGTTCAGCTTTCAATGCGCAATTTAGAACAGTTTTAAATAAAATGCGTTTCAATTGCAGCACAATTTTGAATAACAGAAACAACTGTAAAAAACAGATTTGATGAAATGATGAAGAAGTGTGTTTCCATAAAATCTGAACTGATGAGTTATTTGTTCCTAAAACTTCTCATGATGCACATTTACTCTTTCAAATAAGGTAAAACACACCTAAAGCAGCTATGAATTTTTGCAGATAAAATGCATTTATGCAAACACATGACATTCAACAGATCATTTATATGTATCTACACACGAGTTATCTACTAATCTCAGCTAATATGCTACTGAAATGTCACAAATACTCTTTAAACTCTGCATGTGTAATGTGACTAATTTCTGCTTTACTGTGTACATTTGGACAATAGTAACCAAGAAAAAGCAAGATATGTCTTCAAGCTCCTGGGAAATAGATGCCTTTTTTGCCTCTGTAACAGAGTCATAGATAATTCATCAGTAATTAACATGTCTTTACATCTGTATGTCTAACTTCTTCTTTTATATACTTTATGCATCTAACTGAAGCTTCACTGCCAGAAACTTCCTTTCTTTGTACATTTCCCCCCCCCCGATCCCTTTCTCTTACTGTGATTTTAAACAGATGTTTTAGTGTCAACATGATGAGTCATACTCAGCCTCTCTGGTTTCCCACAGATGAACAGATTAAGGCAACAGTAGAAACTCTGTGGGTCTTCCCTCCGGTTTTCTATTTTGCCATGATGTTTCCAACCACTATGCTGTCATTTTGTACTCCCCTCTCACTCTGATTCTCTTTAATTCACTGTTTTTCTCACTCTCTCTCTCTCTCTCTCTCTCTCCCCTCTGCTTGCCAAGCTTTGGGACTTTACTGTAAGTATAAATACATACAATGCTGCGGTTTGGTTTTGCTCCAGTCAACATTTTTTGTTCCTAATCTTAATTTTGCACTTTTTGCATCCTGTGATATGAATGCTGATGTGCATCCTTCAGGCTCTTATTTAAGTTTTCTTAGGGTGCTTTATTTTTATTCTGACTTGCATTTTTTAGTTTAGGTTTAAATGAGAAAAGTGTGGTGTTTTCATTACAAAAAACGAAAAGCTTTGCTTTCCAGATCCATACAATAGAAACAATTCACTATGTAACAAATTGATAAAAGTAAAATGGATATTTAAGCAATGGAGAAGAACAAGCTTTAATGGCAATATACTATAAAGCATGTTCAACATACCCTTGTTTTAAAACATCAGCAGTCATGTCTCGTTACAAGTTTTGGTACAATGGTGGTTATCGGCTTATTTTCTTACTCTAGTTATGAGCATGTTCATATGAAATGGGAGTTGGCAACTAGTGGACACATCTAGTATTGTCACATGAAGAACACACTAAGACCTTAAACAAATCTGTTGAATTAAAAAATGTAATAATCATAAAAGCAACACAGCAGCTGCAGCCAAAGCCTGGAAGGAAGAGCTGACAATAAACCACCCACTGTGTGAAAGTGTAAGTTAATATTCCAATCACTATCACATCATTAAGGCACAAGTGGATCTGACTATAATTACAATTGTGTATTCCATTTAAATGAATGAGCTCTTGGATGTATTCTGGTGGCGTATAAGATCATTTCAGTGTTTTCTTTGCAGTTAAACCCTTGGTCTATTTAAAGTTACAGGCATATGTTTAGTACAAATATAAAAATAGACTTTAAAGTGGCAAGTAAAACCTACTTACTACTTTAAATTGTATATATAAAACCAACACGTCCATGGCTTTAGTGCTGTAATCAAAATCTTTTTAGCATTTCTCAGTATCACTGAGCTGTTCTGTGCTTAATTGTTACAGAAATATTGATGTAGTTGATAAGGTAAACCTGCTGTGACTGCTCCAAAACAAATTAAGTTTGTCAGTTAACACGGCAACTAACCAGTACGAAGCAAACCACCTTTGTGACACTGAAAACTAAGGGTTAAACATCAAGTTAGTTCTATAACCCTTTAATCGTGCTTTGTGCTGCAGCCTCTGGGTGTTTGACCTCTGATCCTCTCTTCCACCCACCTCCTCCCACTCCACAGCCCCAGATGTTTTTACATGTAATTTATGTCTTCTGATTCTGGCGATAGCAAATGGCAGAGGCTCTGGTAGCGGGAGAAAGGAGGATGAGCGTTGCTTGTGTGAAGTCTTTCTCTGTGCTGTGTTTGCACAAAGCTGAGAGGACAATTTTTTCCTCCTGTACAAACCCTGTTCGGCCTCAGCCCATGAATAAATTCTCTGGTGTTAACAATGAGCAATACCTTGTTGAAGATGATAATTGATTGGATGTTTTGCTGGACGGCTGGTGATCGTCCGCCCATGTGCCGGTCAGGTCGCAGCCCGTCCAGAGGATTAATTATGATTAGGTCCCATAGATATGATAGCCAGCTATTTAGCAGAGAGCCTCCCACTCTCTCATCACAAATCACAGCTAATGAGACACGAAGCATTTAGCTTGTACTCAGCCCTGCCGCACAGAAACAGAAAGGAGATCTAGTACGGGAACAGAAAACACAAAGGGAACCGTGCATATGTACAAATCTGACTTTTTCTATCTTTACTTTGTATTGTAAAAATTGTTTGGTAGCTCACCAGCCGATAGGCGATGAACTGTTTTGACGGTGCTGTGTCCGGCGTCGTCTTTGTCTTCTTTCTTGTCGTCTTCGTTAGCAACGTCCTCTCTGACGAAACTACTTGTTGGATTAATTTCAAATTTCTTATGGAGCTTCCTTGGGACAGTGTCAACAAAGTTTGTTCACAGCTTTGAGAAATTTTAATTTTTTGAAATTTTTTTGAAATATTAAAAAATTGCCTTTACTTATAATGGACCATATTTTAATGGCTTATAACATGTAAATGGTTAGAGATATCAATATAGTTACTATTGAGCACTAACAGGAAGTCTTATATGGACTTTCATTTAATTTGTTAAGTTATCTTCCAGTGAAAGTACCACCCACTTCTATTGGTAGATTAATCTCCTGCATCCAGACCACAGGAATCTTAAATAGCGGCAGAACCTGACAACCTCGCACATTCAACTTGGTATTGATTCTTGATAGAACATGCTGGTGATATACAGGGACAATGGTCAAAAACACATGGGTTTTCTTGTATAGATAATTACCTCCATAAGTTTTGACCACATTCAGATCTTACCTGTCCAGAGTCTATTGATGTTAGAAAATGGCACTATTTTCTAACATCAACAGGTGTAGAAAGGAGGCCCTTCAAAGGGTTTACCACACTGATTTAATCAAGACTTCCAACAAATATCTGAACATATGGAGATAAAATAATGAGTTAATATTTTTCCCTGATTTTTTTCATATTTGAAGACGTTGGCTTTATAAACTAATAATTAAAATGTTAGCATATTGTTTTAATGTGATGATTTACTATTTTTAATTGTATGATCATGAAAATACACTTTCAGCTGAAGATACAGTACATGTGACCATGATGGTGCCAACCTCTGCATTAATTTGAATCAAGAAAAACCCTGAAACATCACTATGTCCACAATTTATGGAACTGACAAGTACAAAAAAAGCAGCTCTCATATAAAATAACACTGTATAGTTGCATTTAAGTGTAGAAATTAGTCTTCTGTATCTGGAAAACCTGCATTTGCAACAGAGGATAACATCGTAGTGAAGGCCAAGGAAAAATACAAATTACAAAAAACTACTTATGAATAATCTCCATGTGTAATTGGTGAAAATCTAAAATAATCAGAGAGCCAAAGTAGAAAAAATATCCACCTTCACATGTATAGAAATGGAAACAAATCCAATGCTGTGATAAATCCTCGCTCACATGTGACAAATATAAATGGTACACGCAGAAACCCATCCAAAACAATGTGATTCCAGAAGATTATTCATTATACATCATATTGAAAGATATATGAAGGTATTCATGTGTACAGAACCTGAACTGATTGATTAAAATCAGTTAAAATGAAAATGCATTTACTTACGCCATTGTTATCGACTTAGTCTCCAGCAATTTGTGTTATCGTGCTGCTGTAATGGTAATAATAATAAAAGCCACTGAGCAATTCTTACATAAACACCATCAGTCACTTAAATACTCTCACACACACGGCGTACAAACACAGATCAGATCCATGTTAGTGAGGCTGAACGTAATAATGGCTTTGTGACTGAGCAGGTTTTACCCTGCATCAACACCAAGTCATTAGTCAAAGACGCATTTACAAACACTTTACCTGCTATAAAGACTACACTGCACACACACACACACACACACACCTCTATGACAGCTTCATCCAGGCTGTTGGACTCCCTCTCCACCTGTCACCGTGCAGCGTTCATGACTCATTGTTGTAAAGCTCCTCAGCTGCCTGTGGCTAATGGGCCGTACCCTCTTCCTTTACTCCAACACAAGGATCCTTAATGCAGTATTTCACTCAGGGGGAACATTTTCATTATTTAACACACACATCGCATGCAGTCACTGTCAGCCTCTACAGCATGAGCCGCTGCAGAAATCTGGAGTCATAAGGTTTTATACTAGAGGTTGTATTGATACAGGAATACATTGTATTATGTGATATACTGAATGCTATATATTGTATCATATGTCATTTTTTGCATTTAAACATTGTACCTAGATTCCCTCTGCACTAACCAGAGATGCCACATGTACATATTGACTGGGTTGCACCAAACCAAAGAAGCAAAAATAAAACTTTCTTTTCTCCACCGTCCTGGAAAGAAAATGTACTCTAGTAGAGACTGAATACAGTGTTTTTTCTTCTAGAAATAGGCTTTATAGACATGGATGTCATCTTGAAGTTGTGTGTTGATCACTAAACAGATTTGTTTTTCAGTATTTTCTGCTTCTTTTTTTTTTAAATATTGTATTCATATTTAATCAGAATAATGAAAAAAAAAAAGATAACTCTGTCATTATTCTATAGCTTCCTGGCCAATGTACCATGATAATATGCACTGAGTTACTGATTCCAAGTTCTATTTTATACTGACCTTTGATTATTGTTTGAAATCTCCCAGACACCCCCCCCCCCCCAGGGCCTGTCTGCTCATGAAAGTTATTTACAGTATATTCTATCTTCAGTCTGTCTGCCTTCGTCTAAAGTGTTGTACAGTGCGATGACAGTAGGAATGAAGGATCTGCTATAATGTTCAGTACTGCAGCACACTGAGGCGAATCACCTGCAAGTGCTTCTCTGGTGTTTACAATGGATGATCTGAATCATCCATGATGTCTTCCACCTTGTTCAATGAGTCCAGTTTCCTACCAGTCACTGAGGCAGCTCCTTCCTCTGGTTTGTCCGCCTACCTGGTGAACTTGTTTTTCTTCCACTTAGAACATCACAGTATCTTCCTGTTGACATCTAAAGCCCTGTTCAGGCCTTGTAAGTGCATGTAAGTGATAATTTCTGATATGACTATGACATTCATGTACAATATGCACATAAATATCCTCTGCTGTAGACTAAAACATAACACACACATTCATTTCAAGTTAAGAGGACTGACCTTGTACATTTTCTTTGCTAATTTAATTAATTCAATTGCTTGAAGGCAACTGGGATCAGCTTTTAATGTGTTTTCTGTGTGTCACTCCTTGTTGATCAAGCTATCCACCTTAAATATCATTATGGCACCTTTCACTTTTCTTGTTTTTGTCAGCTGTCATTGAATTAATTATTATGGATTTGTACTGGACTATGTTTACTTCATGTATTCTGTCTCCTCAATGAGAAGATAAAGGTGGAGTGTCATTCAGGTGAACTCAGGAAATGAATAAATGGTTAATGCAATGTTCTTTATAAAACACCTTGAATTAAAGCTTCATCCACATCTCACATCTCAAATTCACTGTGGTGGTACATACAGGTAAAATTAATCACATGCTTCTGTATCTGAATGTTATATTTACCATGTTAAATACGTCTCTGACGGCTTTTAAAGAATGTCAGAAATCTTTAAAAGACTTTAATATGACACTGTTGGGACACTAGACAGTAGAGTAGGCAGTTCTTCAGTACATCCAAGGACACGTACCTGTTCAGACATAACAGAATAAGGACAAACAAATCACAGACCGTGTAAAAATGTGTCCTGAATGATTGGACAGTAATATATTCTGAGACACATCTCGAGTGTGTTCAGATTTTTGAGTTAGAGCTCTCTGTACAGAATATGATCAGCTTTCCCAGGATGTTATGGATGTTATGAAGTCTGCACAGGGCCTGTGCTCTTGATATATTCAACAACAGCAGGCCAATCATTATTTCCATCTTGGAGATGTAGCAAAAATCTGATGTCTAAAATGTGAATGGAGAGGGAGCCAAAACAGACCCATGTGGAACTCCTGTGTTGCTCATTACTCTACCAGAGACACAACTTCTTCCTATCAGGTAATCAGTGGCCCCGGAGACAGAGGAGGGGTCCAATCCCATCGTTTGGAGTCTGTCTCTAAGTATGGAGGGTTGGATGATGTTCAGTGCTGTTGAAAAATCAAAGTACATAATCCTCACATAACCACCCGGCTCACGCAGATGAGAGTGGGCTCTTATTCAAACTGCAGGGGGTCCCATGCATATTTGACACGGGGATCTATGTAGGTGGAGAAAAAGAAGCTCCAGGGTCCAGGATGCGTGATGAGTTGCATATATATTGCATATCTACATTTCAGTGGATGGTATATCAGTGTTTGCCCGTGGAACTTTTGCTATGCGTGTACTGTGTATAAGTGTAGAATAAGGTCGTACAGTTTTTGCCTTTGAATACTTTGACTGCTTTCTGCCCTTATTTTTTGTCGTTTCATGACAAATATTTGATAATTTTTGCCTCTTCAAGTTGTCATAGTTAACATGGTAACAGCATCAATACACCCTTACAAATTCTTATTTAACAAACAGGATAAGTGGAAAACAAAAACTGCGAGTAGATGGTCCAGCCCCTCAGACCCTGCCTCATTTTGAGTCATCCCCGTTACTCTTTCTCAATGAGAACAATTTAAGTAAGTATAAAAAGAAATGGGGAGACATGTCAGAGCATGACTTTTATTGCTTATTTTTTATTAGATGACTCTGTAAAGCTGTGAGTCAGTGCCAAATTTGTCTGTGTGATCGTGACTCAAGTGATTATTATTAGTATAATGACTAAAGTGATGATGTGTTTCCTTTATACTTGCAGGTTTAGCAGGTAGAGGAGAGCGTGGTTCTGCTGCTGTCTGTAAGGTTATCATCAATAGAGCAGGCGTTGAGTATCCATGGTGCAGCAAAGTCGTTTTTTTTTTTTTTTAAATGTACATTTGGATTGAGTTTGCTGCTTGGTTGTGTATAAGGTTCAGTAGACAAAAGAGCAGACATCACAATCTGTGCTATTATAAAATTACTAGTAAGCAATGATGAAATGTATCTAATATACTGTGGTTCTAAAAGTAATGCAAATTTTAGACACTCTGCATTGCATATTTTGAATATTTCTATTATTTTCTACAGTTTTATACTTCTGCTCCATGTCAGAGAACAATATTTGACCTTGTGCTCTACAAACATGCTAGAAAAATATCACTCGAAACCAGGTTGTGAATTAAGTCTGGCGATTTATTGTAGCAAGGAGAAAAACGTTGTGAATTATTCAGTAATGATCAATCCAAACTCAAAGGACTGTTCCCTCAGGGTTTAGTCTCATAGTTGTGGAGAAATAATGCAAGCTCTGTCTGGGAGATAGCTATGTCTCCTACCCTGGGAACAGTGTTACCTTGGCTTATGACATACTGTGTCTCTAGGCAGGGTGCAATGGTTATTTTATCAAAATGACCAGAGATTAACACATGGCCGAGGCCTTGGTACTTGTCTAAGGTCACACATGAATAAACACTCTAGCTAACTTCTATAGGATGGCATATGATTTGTCTAACACAGCTCTCAATACTGTTAAATAAATAATAAAGACTGAGAAAGGTTGGTCCCTTTTATTTTTCAGTCTAGACACTGGGAAAGACAGAAGACCATGGAATACACACTGTCTGATATGGGGTTAAAAAGTCTGAAATGGTTTAAAAGTAATCAATAAAATCTTAGAAGAAACTTAGCTGTTAAGAAGCTAAAACAAGTGTAACGTGTTCATGTCTCTTTGTCTTGGTTAAAAGTCAAGCAGCTAAGTTCTGTACAATTTGTAGATGTTTTAGATGTTTTGTTTGAGATGGGTACAATAAATACTACTACTACTAATAATCAATACACAGGGAGGTAAAAGCATTTGTGATTATTTCTACATCTCTAAAGTTTAATATTGGTCTGTACACTTTTTCAACCCTTTCCCGTCCAGTGAAATGTCTTCTTAATTTTTGTGATAAACTGAATAAACTACACAAACTCTTTAAAATCCTCAGAATGGCTGGAAAACACAGTCAGATATGATTTTCTGAGGTCATGAAAGTTGACTTTTTACAGCTGTAGTTGTTTTAGAAAAGCAAGGAAAAGTAAAACAAAATAAATAGTGAAACACTTAGACTTTAATGCAGGGATTACTTTTATGTGTCTCATATAATAAATAGGCTACATAAGTAGGCTCCAGGTTGCCAGATCCTTCATGCCTGTGCTGATCTGCCGCCAGGGATAGCGTCCAATATACTAAATCATTTGCTCATTTTTCAATCTGACCCACTTTGTGTTGTCTTTAATTTTAATAAAATGTGTAATTCTCTTTGAGTTTCTTTTCTGCATTGCTTTGCTACGTGATGGGTTTGTTTAAGTTAGCAAGATGTAAGGAAATGCTAGTGCAAATCTGAACATTTCTCTTTGACTCTGTTGTTCCTCATTTGTGTGTAGACTTATTAAAACCTAAACTTTAGTGTTACATATTATTCCCCATACTTTCTCATAGAGCACTTGTCCATAGTCCACTGCCCTCCACACCAATCACTTACTGACTGTAAGGTACAGTATATGTATTTGTAATTTGCAGAAATGTAGGCTCTTAACACAAATATGAGGAAATATGTTCATACATCACTTCACACATGAAATGTAATTTCATCATAACATGAAGACATAATTAACATTTAGACAAGCGTCCTTTTGCTGCCCTTACTCCTGTGTTTTTCTAAATGTGCCCTCAATAAACATGACATGTATATTACATGAAATCTGACCTTTCCTGACTGTCATATCTTGGTCTGGGCTGTAGCTGCTGACAGACACTGACAGAAGGCAAGAAATCAATAGTGATGAATAAAACTGAAGATAACATGTGAATGACACATGTATCACAAGTGTTGTGGCTGCTAAACCGCTGCATATTAACGATAAACAATGAGTATGTAGATGTACCAAGGTGTTTGCATGTGTTTTCCTTGATCCAATCAGTCAGGCATGAAATAAACACACATGTACCATTAAAGATGCATTTTAAGCTCTCTATTCTATAAAACTTGAAAAAAACAAAACAAAATAAAACAAAAAAACCATTCCAAATATAAGATATATGTGTGGTTGTGGAAAAGATGTTTGTGTTGTGCTGGGAGTCACTACCTGATCCCTTTTAGAAACCTTAGATGGTATAATGTGCAAAAAAATACTATTTACAACATACAGACTGTAATATACTGTATCTATGAAATGAAGTAAACATTAAATGCACGTCAGCACAAACAACACACTTTGTCTTTAGAAGCATTCCTCTTTTTATTCTTATTTACACAAATCAGTAATCACCTTTGACCAGGTGTAGTGATGATATACCGAGTCCTATTGTCATAATCATTTTATGAGAACAGGTAAATAGATTTCATTCCAAATTTATAGGTTTTATCTCTCTCTGACTGCCACGCTGACACCACACTCCCCTTTAGTTTCAAGCTGGGAGTTTTAGTTTGCATTAATTTCCCTTCCTTTCATCTTCCCTCTGGTTCACATTTGTTAGTATTTGTGTTAAATAAATCATTATTTTGCACACAACAGCCATTGTCTTTTTTTAATGTTACATGTCCCTTATTGACCCCTAGACTTGTGTATTAGGGGCTGTAATAATGTACCCTCCGCTGCTGAGATTCTCCCAGAGCACAGAGAACAGGACACGAACAGCAGGCAGTCCATGTCTGATCTGATGAAAGCCGGCTACACACTCATACATAGAACAGAGAATTTTCTTCTTGGTTTTGGAGTTCTCGTAGCTTGTTCTCGACACACCGTCAGGGCAGAAAGTGCAGTGTGTGAAAGCTATTGCGCGATTGGTCAGGAATTTGAAGTGGGCGTGGCTAATGCAGAGGACAACCATATGAGGTAGGCACTAGAGTTTCTGGTGAAGTATAAAATGTCTTGGCCAGAACAAACTTTGTCCTTGTTCTTGCCACCTCAAGAAGGTGAACAAATTCCTCAGTTCTGGTGGAGTTGCCTTTGTAGCTAGCAGAAGTCAAACACACACTGTTACTGGATTATACAGAATGTAACAGACTGTGTAGACACTAGCAATTTAACATAAGAAAGACCCAATATCCTCACAGTGATAAGTCTTAAATGACTCAGACTAAAAATCCACGTCTCTTCTTTAACAAGCCCCTTATACGAGAGAGCTTTCCTAAATATATTCTCATCGTATCATTGTCACATACTTTTATATCTTCAAATAAAGTGCAGTTATTGCTTACAAAATGTAATATATGTTCAATTATTTGGAAATGTCTGAATAAAGATTGTTTTCTTCTAGACTATGGTGCTAAATTAGACTTCCATTTACCTATGTTTTTATACAGGTTGTGATGTGTGTGAGGATATAAAACAGCAATAATACTCAACAGTTTGTCTTTATCTACATTCAGACATCTGTCTCTGAGACAAATGTGAATCAATAGTATATGTGTATCTAAGGCACCGCTAAGACAGGTTTTGTTCCAGAAAAAAATAAAATAAAAAAAGACATTTTCAGTGTTATGAGTGACACTGGCAGCTTAATTTATGTTAGATGTTTAACCTGTAAGGTTATTGGTAAAAGCTGAATCTTTACTTCCAGCTTCCTGTCATTTCAGAATGTATATTTGCTTCAGTTTTTGCAGGTTTTGGTATTTCATGTTCACACTAAATCATAACACTTTTATAAAAAATAATGCCATAATGCTCATTGTACAGCGTTATAAAGAAACATACTGTACATTACTATAGTGAAATATCTATGTGTTATGTGTTTTAGTTTTATTTCATTTTTGCAGCATCCTTTCAATCATTTTATGATGTTCTGTATAATATAAGTTTTACAAAAGTACCTGCAGAAGTATAACCATTAGAAATGATGACTAACTTTACACTTTTTTTGAGCAGGACTGCAGCAATACCAATGCAAGAATGCAGTAACAGTAGGAATAATAGAGGTTTCCTGTTCTTTGTTAACCTCAGCACGGTGTGACGGCAACAAGAGGCTCATGGGACCTGTAGGTGTAGTTCAAGGGAGCTGGGAGTTTGGATAATTTCCTGCATATATACATGGCCGGGTCATTCTGCCAGTCTAAGGAGCTTTGGATCTGGGAGCTCTGTGGTAACAGAAAAATGACTCATATTTATTACAACATTTCCAAGCCCCCGCTGAAAATATTACTCACTGCAGCACTTTGGCTTTATTATCAGCTGGTTTGCAGGTATTTTTTGTTGTAGGTTTATGAGCATATGACAGTATTGCATTGACATTTATGTTGATAGAGGTGAGACAGTCTATTTTTGTGAAATAAACTAATTATTATATTTAATAGAATTATATTTCCATTACTTCACTGTGCCTTCTACAAAGGCATGTGCAATGATAACTTCCACAGAAAATCCACATATTGTCACTTGGACCAATAGTTTATTGTTGAAACCATGAATTATTCATACCCGCTCCCCAAGTTTTAAATAGAGACGTGAACTGTCTTTCTACTGACAGACAAACATGGGCAGATCCTTTTCTCAAACCATACAAATGCATTGTAATGTAACCATTTAACTCTTAATTTGTTAGCAAGTCCATGTAATTGCTTATTCATAAATTCATGGGGCAGAATCAGGACCTCTGACAGAATTCACTATTGATTTCTAAATGCATTAATTTAGGTTCAAATGGGTAGAATGTGAATTCTCAGCTGAAGGACAGGTGGTTATGATTCATAATTCTGCCCTCTACATATTTGCATGGATTCTCAGTGCTGGAGCTTCGGGCACTTTTCTCTTTTTACAACCACACAGTGCAAAAGCCATTTAGAAGAAAAACTGACTGGAGTAATTTATCTATCCTGTAGGCTCTTAAGACAAGAATTGCACTTCTGACATCCAGAGATATAGTCAGGACAAAATCCTGACAGGATACTCAACCCTAAGGTGTAATCCTTTGATCTCTGCACATACATACACATTACCCATTTACATTTTATTTCAGCATGAATGTTATGAGTTAAAGGATAACTCTGGTTATATATTTTTTTAGAGTTTTCATATTTCCAACATCATAACAAGTTCCAGTAAATTGAGTGTGCTAACCAATGTCTGATCTAGTGTCCTCCGGCACCACTTTTCTCATGAAAGCACACAACAGATAAACTTTTTTCACTGGAATTTCACTCATATTAATGAAAGAACTGTATTTTATTAAAGCTGAACATCATTCTGCTTCAATAGATACTCAGTAGTCAACAGTGAAATGTTATGAATTATTTGCAATTCACTGCATATTGAGAAAACAGTGCAAAATTATAGTTCTCAGCTGTTAAATACACAATGGGAAATTTGCAAAACGAGTCATTAACAGTAATTTGTGAAGTGACCATAGATTGATGGTACAACAATGTAATTTTCTCATCACTGATGAACAGATACTGATGTGTAAATGATGTGCAGTGCAAGCCATTCATTCATTTTCTGTAACCTCTTCATCCTCTGGGGGGTTGCATGGGCTGGAGCTGATCCCAGGTCAGTTTGAAGGTAGCATACTCCCTGGATAAGTCACCGTTAGTGCAAGGCTGACACATGAAACAAACAACCATTGACTTTCACATTCATACCTATGAGAGATTTAGAGTCACCAGTTAACCTATTAAGACTCATGTCATTGGACCATCAACCCTTAAAGTTGATTAAATGGAGACCATAAATGTTAATTTACCTTAACTTAACTTAATTAGATGAGTGGTGATTCACCGCTGAGGTTTTGGAACAGAAACCAGGCTGACAGTCTTTTCTCTATGTGATCCCCTTTCCTCCTCTACCATCTGTGACAAAGGCAATAAATAAATAAATTAGTGCAGGCAGACTTATCTGGTATTGAAATAAATCAATAATTTATCTCTACTTTATCAGTATGTTGCAAAATGTCATGCAAACAACAAAAAATATATGTGGTGTTGCCAAATCCTGATATTACTATTTACTACTGTATTAATGGGGCTGTAGCACTGAATACATGAGTTTATAGACTGTATATAAAACTGTATATAGAAATGGATGATGTCTAAATGTTAACTAGTGGCTGGTTTATATGGGATGCAGTGGGACTGCCTCACTTATCTAGTCAAACATTAACGTTAGCAAATATGTCTGTGATGAAAAAAAATCTGTCATGATGTAATACTGGTCCCATATTCTGTAGCTCATGTCACCATATTGAAGTTGTTTTTAACTGTATGTAGTTCACTTCTGCATGAATGGTCGAGTGGTGGCATGAAACTCACATCTTGCACAAAGATTTAAGCCAGGTCACATTTTTGGTGCCTCTAGCCATTTAGAATTGTTTTGATTTTCTTGTTCTTATACCATTGGATATATTTTGCTGTGTTGTCAAATCGCCTTGAGCGGTGTTGTGCGAGATGCTTCCAAACTGTAATTCATTACAGATTACTTGTTACTGTTATTTAGAAGTAATTCCTTACCTTATAATATTAATATTACTGTCATCTCTTGTCATAAATGCACTCCCTCCCCATGTTAACCAATGTTTGTGACCCCTGGTTTAACATTTACATCATCTGGAGAATAAATGGCCATTGGTTCCAAAGCTGCATAGAGACATACATGTTTGTGTTTTTATGTAGTGGGATTTGGCCATTATAAAAAAAAAAAAACAATGCCATTATCTTGGAAAATGTCAGCAACAAATGAGGCTCTTTGGAACATGAGTTAAAACAAACAGTTTTACAAATAAACCCTGTCTGCTAATTTATTTGTTTTACTGTAAATGTGAGTGGATTCCTTGTTCTCTGTAACAGAACGAGCGTGGAGCACATGTCAGCATCCAGGTCGAACCATGGAAGGGTGCAGCTACTTCATTAGCCCTGTTTACAGTTTGATGACACACTAATTGAACATAACATTCAATCATCGGCGAGCTTTCAGCTGCTCCAGCGAATCACAAGAATGCGTCGTGACTCGTGACAACTGCAAGAAACTGTGACTGGGGTTTTGTCGCTGAAGTCGGAGCATTAAAAAGCAGCCGAGTCACAGGCTCGGAGACTAAAACTGGGAACTGAGGCTTCACTTGTGGTTCAGTGTTTTCCCATCTGTGGAATGAGGTGCAACATCAGCACTAAGCTACCTTACTGCACACTCACAGATGATTTAACAGCCAGCTCTTAAGCACAGCCATGGATTAATAGAGCTTGACACAAAGCCTTTTCACTGGCTTTATCTGTTCCTTCTAAGCTTGGTGGAATTGAGCACTGGTGCTTTTCCCAGCGTGACACCAGCATTATTTGTACCATTTCACAGAACTTTTTTTTAAAGGAAAAAAAAAACGTGTGGGTTTATACTGTGTTGGCAGGCATTGCCGCCGACTATTGGCAATCTCACTCTTCAGAGATTCTGATTAAAGAAGTATTGGCTCCTCAGTCCAAGGATTAGCCAAAATCAAGACCCAATTCTGTGCAGAGCCTCTGCAGGTCATCTAAATTTGTATACACTACAAATTCCACAGACACAACTCTTAGTGCCGTTGCTGCATCAGATTATGTGAGGTTATGACTGACCTCATAATCCACTTGTGTTAGCCCTTGAGTTAAGTTAAATATTTAACCTGTCAATATTACCTACTGCACACTCATTACTTGATTTACTATTATTATTACTCTTTATGTCATTTAGTCACTTTAACAGATTTTTAAAATATTTTTTATTGTCTCTTTATTTTTCTAATGTATTTGATGTTTATTGTCTTGTGCCACTGTACAGTTGAATTTCAATAAAGATCAATGAACTTTATCTTATCTTATCTTATCTTCATATAGAAAAACTAGGTCTATGATACACATTTGTTACACACGTGATGAGTTTAATGTTACCAGCAGTGTTCATCTGTGGATCTGTTTTATTCATGTAACATCCTGTTTCATTCAGTTACCTGCCATCATTATCCATTCTCTTTACATGTAAATATGGATAAAATTATAACAGTAAGAGAGCAGTATTTCAGCTATGACTTTGCAACACAATACTTAAGTAGTAGTGGTTATTTAATTGATATATGTCAATGCATTGATAAATTAGAATGTGGCTAAATATAAGCAAAGCCAATGTGTGTAACTAGCTATTGTGTACTGTAATATTGATGATTAACTTAAATGTAATTTTGGCAAATGTAAAAAGTGTTATATGTAGCATTGAAATTCCAAGCCCTCATCACTGGGAGAAGTCATGTACCAGAGCACACTTAGGACCAAAACCACCAATGATTCAATGTGATGTTTCCACACACTGTATCACTCAATGAATACAGTATAAAGCTCATTGTTTACACACATCTGTATCATGGTGTCGTCAAGTCTTGTCCTTCAAATAAAAAAAAATTACAGCTTGTTATTTTTTTTACAACTTGTTGTTGAAATAACATTGTCTTATAATCTTCATGTACTGTGTTAGCTGATAGTTTACATTATAGCTCTGTTAGCTTAACTCAAATCACCTGTTTTCTGTATGGCTTGTGTTATCAATAGCTGCACTAAAGATCTCTTTGGAATCCTCCAAAGTCAGAACTGTCACAGTTTAGTCTGTACTGTGGATTGACAAACGGCAACTTAGCAAAGATAATAACATCACCTAATAACATTTATACCTTCATAAGCTTCAGAATCAAACTCACCCATGTAGAAGAAACACTGTGATTTCAGCATCAAACTCCATTGTTTTCATTTAGCACTGTGTCCGGTGGTGAAAACAACAATAGTACTTTTAGAATTAATACATTTTTCACTGTCTTTGACTTTAAAAGTAATTTCTTTGTGCCTCTCATCCCATCTGGTCACCTCACCGTGGGCGATTGGCAGAGTGACTCACTACTCCCTCTCGTGGTCACATAAATCCCTGACTTATCAATGTAAATATATTCAGTTCGTATCTCCACAACCTTGAACATTGTATCATTGGCTGAACTTCAGGATTCTTCAGGACAGAATTTTTTTTTTGTTTTGACTTTGGTGCCAGTGAGCAGGTTTCCTTTGAAAAGAACAGGTGCCATTTGTGGTGTCCAAATTCCAGTTCTAATTATGCATCCATTCGAGAGACACAGAGGAGAAATGATTATTACTGTCACCAAGGAGGTCATGTCTGTACTCATGTTTGTTCCTGATGACGGTGGCTACAGATGATTAAATCTTGACCATTTTAGATTAAAGTGAAAGAGCCGGGAAGCCCCCCCCCCCCATCAAATCTAAACAAAACTCATCTGGTATGATTGTAATTCACCACATACTAGTATAGTTTCAATCTCTAGTGCCACAGTAGATGATTTTCTAAAAATCACTATGTCTCCAGATTTTACTCATTGATTTTCACATGTATTTCCAAAGCTATCTTCATGGGGACTGAGCATAACTGTAAATTGTTGGGAATCATTATCTCCCTGAATGTGATTACTGAGGATGGTACTGTGTTGTTCTGGGGAGTTTAGATGCTCCTGGTGGACGTTTACACTCTCTAAATGCTTTCTAGTTTAATGAGGAAAAGTAATCTCCTATTTCATTAGCACCATATACTAGGTATTAAAATAAGATCTAGTATTTAAATATTTGGATCTATTTTTGTTAATAGTGAAATGTGTAACACTGTTTCAATCACTGTATTTTTCAATTAAGATGCTTCTTAGAGGTGTTTCTACACGATGCTTGGTCTTTTATGGATGGTGTGACAACTCATTAGCTGACTCTAACTTTACAATAAACAGTTAAAATGTCTATACTCTAGGTTTTTGGTCTGATGGCTCTTTCTTTATTTGAGCAATTAATGAAAACATACCCCAATGTTAAAGCTCCCACGGGGATTTTAACTGAAAAGCGCTGAAACAATGTATGTAGGTTAACTGGGTGTTTTTTTTTTCCTTAACACTGTCAGTTTCAACCTGCAGGTGACCTACAAAAGTACAAAGTCAGTCAAAAACCCACATCCATATTGAAGTTTTCACAAGAAAGCCAGCTGGTTAAAGATCTGCAGTGCACAGAATGTGAATTCTACACAGCAGAGAGACGCTGCTGAGATTTAAGAGGAGATTCTTCAGAGATGAAACAGAGGATTGTGCTTGTGCTAATTGTCTCCCTCAGGGAAAGACGCAGCTTTTTTTTTTCTTTCTAAATTGTGAAAATCTCGTGACTTTTACTGCGTGGTTGTATATGTTTGGAAATGAGTGACATCCCAATAACTTGACTTTTCTGCTCACAGTAACCTGCAGGGGTCAGTCACACTACTTCATTCTCACTGACATGCATTTTACCTCTTAATCACTTAACCCATATTGAAATGAGTCATAACACTGAAAAATATTTACCAACATTTTCCTTTAAGCCATGACCTTGTGCTCCATTTAACCTTTTTGCCATCTGGTGACCCTGACCGTGTTGCAATCTGTCTCGCGTGAGGCTGTGGGTCAGTAATTGGTTTAACAGCTGATCTTTTGCATACAGTAGCTGTGAGAGACAACGCAACACCACAGAGCAATGTTCACACTGACAACAAATCCTCCTCTTTCATAAAATCTGTACATTCTGAGGAATGTTTAGATCAGAGGAAGAAACAGCCGTGTTTTATTTAGACACGTCTTACAGGAAAACCATTCCTCTTCTCCGGCAGTGTTGCTCTATGTTGTTTAAAAACTCTCTGTAGACTGTTAAGTCATACATCCACTTGAAAAACACCGCCAATGCACAGCTGACAGTGTAAGACTTTTGACCTCAGCCATATTCTCTGCAAACTGGTCATGTGGAAGACTAGTGAGGATCATAAATGCCTGCAGCTAAAGGAGGGAGCCTCGGGGGTCATCGACAAGCTGTCACCAAAACACAATGAAACAAGACGGATTTTACACCAATTACTCAGAGTACCTGCTACAACAGTGAGCAGGATACATAGTGTGGGGGCTTTGGGAAAAGGTTACAAAATCTACAGACGGTGGGTCTCATTTTGAGGAAAGAAAAAAGAGGAAGTCCTTTACACCAAACTGGTATTGCAAAAATATTTGTTGGTGTGTTTAATTGCAGTATCAAGGCAGTGATATGTTGTCTCAAGCACTAGTTTGACTCAATTTTCACACCACGATGTCAAGAGCAATTTTTTTCTTTTCATTAAATGGCCTCTAATGGTGGCAGAGGCATTCACAACAAACAGGACAAAGACTGTGTATCTCACAGTGTGTTTTAGTTTGTCAATATTCGTTTTTGTGCCTTAACAATGCCATGATTAGAGGAAGGCTGTGGACTGAAGTGGAGGAGTTCTCATAGGATTGCCAATTTAGATTGTCTGCTGACCACCACTTGAACACACACATAACGATCTAAGAGAGATGAGAGAGCGAAGATGTGTGTATGTGTGTGCTGTTGAAAAAGGAGGCTACAGAATATCAATCTTGCCCAACATGATTTGCTGACTGGATGAAAGCACTCCATCTGTCTTATGCTGTTTATTGAGGGGAAAATTCATTGAGTTTAGCAGAGTTGCTCCACAAACAAATAGAAAAAAAAGATTACAAGATGTCACATACCTGTGGTGAAATACAGCAAATGCAGAAAAAACTTGAGATGGGATTTATGGCTCTTTGAAGGGAGCCGTTCAAAAGACTGGCTCCTTGTATATTTATTTAGTTTTTAGAAGTCAAACAGAGGTAATTCATTTTTATCATGGAAACAATCACTGGTAGCAGTTATAAGATAAGATTTGGATCAGAATAATTCAAAGTTACACATCCCACCAATAGAGTATATATTGGTGGGAATTACTCTGAAATATTGATTATAATTTCATTTGGCTTGTGTTTTCATTGTAAACATTCCATCATATTCCATTGACAGTGAGATCACTAATCTGAATTTTCCCTCATCTAAAAAACTTTGAGGCACAATAAAAACCATGCATAATTCTTTTGTCTAACTATAACTAGAATTAAGATTAGGACATGATAAAAATGTGAATGCTAAATTGTACTGTATTACCGTACCTGGTGTTTGTACACCTGAACTACGTTACAAACAGGAGCTCCGCTCCTTGACTAGAATCCACATCAGAACAATGTAAACAATACCAAAGTGTAAACAATAAGTGTGAACAAAATTAAAGACATCGCTGAAATAATAAAGTAGTTGCATCCTTTGTGGGTTCTAGTGCCTCTCCTTCTTATCCTTTGGTAAATTTGAGTTAAGGAAGACAAGTGATGTAACTTTTGCCATCTTGAGGCGACTTCTCTCTGATAGTAATCGTCCTTTCTTAGAGAGTACTCGTGATGTTGCCACTAAACAGAGTTTCTTAACCATGACGTTGGTAAGGCTGGGGTGCACAAGGGCCCGGCTTTTCCACCACATAAGGGGATCTTCATTTTTAGGAAGAACATGCTCTTCCAGTTAACTCCACATCTCCACTTTTTTTCTGTTGCTAATATCTCCTCCTCCCCTCCAGTCCAGGCAGTCAGACTCAGGCAGCACTCACTGATAACTCCTCCCCTAGGTTAGCTCCACACAGAGCTGCGTTCAAGTGAATAGGGTGTGCTGCGGATAACTGAAACTCGGATATGTCATGAATCGTTCACGTGGAGGATTCATGGGACACACAGGTGACACATGGAGGCAGCATGGGCAATTTGAATATAAGAACGGCTCGCAGCTGCGAATCGGTTCTTATCATTCACTTAAAAGAGCCGTTCAAAAGACTCGACTCGTTCGCGAACATCACATGTCTACTGGGTTACTGCGTAATCACAAAGTGCAGTGGCAGTGGTGTATTTTCTTCTGTTTGGACCCTCAATAACAGAACTATTCAGATATACAATATGTAAAAGCTTTTACAGTTGGGAGAGATGGAAAAGTTGGTGCATTGATAAAAAAAAATAAATGTAAACAAGTGAATAATTAGAAGTGGTGCAGTGGATTGCACTGTCGCCACACAGCAAGAAGGCCCTGGGTTTGATTCCCCCCAGGAACCTTTCTGTGTGGAGTTTACATGTTCTCCCCATGTTTATGTAGGTAAGACAAAGACAATTGGTCAACTTACAATTGCCCATACTGTAGGTGTGAATGTGAGAATGACTGGTTGTTTGTCTCTATATATCAGCCCTGCGATGAACTGGCCACTCAATCCCAAATTCTGGCTTGATGGTAAACAATGAAGAGCTGCAGAAACAAATGCTCAACAGACTATGCAGACCAGTAGTGTGATTCAAACCAAAATACCTCTAAAGTATATCAGAAATCACTAAAGTTATAATAATAAGTAAATCATGTAAAATAATTAATGTGAAAGCAGAAATACTACTTATAGCCCCTTTTATCATTTGCACATGAATCCCACAACAGTAAAACTTTACCCTTAAACTGGGATGTGACTACAGCAGTCTACCACATGATTGTCTTCCTGCACAAAATTAAAAAAGTCAGTGTGAAACTAAGGTCACATTGTGTCCAAATCAGTCTCACTGAACTCATTGCAAATCGCTGTTTCAGCACTCTGAACCAAATCGACAAGACAAAGGTTGTGCCCTGCCAAAGCCCTAATCTGTGCCCACTCTTTGCCCTCTGATGTGTGTACCAGTCCATGACTACTAAACAGATGGGAGCTTTCTAAGGATTTTAGCTCACTGAAACAGAAAAGAGAACAGGGAAAATGCTACCTGTCTTTGCTGAAGTTCATCAAGAGGTTCTTTGTACAACATAATGGTTGCACATAATAATTCTTAGTGTTGATGAATGCTTTTAAATTCAAAGATGATTGCCTTCTTATTAGATCTGTCTTAGCAAGACTTAAAAAGGGTCAAATATATTCTGTTCACAACAAATGTACAAAGTATGTCATAAACCACCTCTTGGGCATCACAAAAATTAGCACTAAAGGACCATAACTATGTGTGTGTGTGTGTGTGTGTGTGTGTGTGTGTGTGTGTGTGAATGCTGTTAATATGCAAAATAAAATGGAGAACTTCAGAAAAACCAACACCACTGTATCGAGCAGAGTGCGTCTGGAGAAAGAATAAAACAAACCAAGTTTATAGTCTAAGAAAACTGGGCCTTGGTTTGATGCACAGGTACTGATAACCAACCACTAGCATAATTGCGTCAATCTGACAATTAGAGGCTTGTTGGATATGCTTAAATTAAACTCGCATTGGCATTACTTAAAAAGATGCGTGCAAATTGTTACCCCAGCTTTTTAAAATTGAGCCAGTACGTTTTTTTTTTTTTTTAGAGTGCACAACAAAGTACCACACAATCGACTCTGGTGCTGAACAGAGGCAGTCTACCTTTCAAGTCCATGTTATAGTTGTATCCATTTAGGCTGAAATTGGTCTCGATGTTGGGAAGGGTACCGTCCAATCAGTGTCCAAACACAACAATATGTCACAATACATGATATGGCACAAATCACAGCATTTCAGAAAACATGACAAGTGCCTCCTGCTCCCATTTTGTCAGGTTGAAAAAATGTTTCACACTTGGAAAATGCATCTGGGCATAATTTCAGTGCCTTCGCTGGACACGCCCCAGAATTTGCTTATTTTTTCAACTCACCTCATGTATTTGTTGACCTTTTCCTTTATTTATAACATAAATTTCAATGATGTGACATTATTAATTGACACAGACTTTAATGTTCTGTTGATGAAGTGATATTTAGGTCTAGTAGTTGGGTTCAACCTGACGTTTCCAATACCTTTCATTCCTTCCTCTACGTTGTTTGATCCTGTCTCCTGGTCTTAAAACCAGAAAAAATGTTACGTAATATTCTTTGATGGTGAATATTAAAATAGCGACACCTTTGATGTGTCTTGACGTGGCCTTTCAATGCTGAAAAGCTACATCATACTCATCTCCTGTGGGTCTAAATCTAAATAAACCACTTGGCTCAGCCTGTCCAAGATTAGCTGCATAATCACAGGTTAATAACACTGCATTTTGCATCATTAGCCCTCAATCATTTTGGACTGAATGCATCGCCCGAGTTGAACTGAGCTTTGGAAAGATGGCAAAGTCCTGATTTTCTTTCCAGGCTTGGTTCTTTTTCAGCAGCTGTTTAGAAAATAAAAAGGAGGGCCATATTCTGCGAGGAGTTAGTCCAAGTGATCACAGACAAAGCAAATGTTTGGCAGGAAAATTTCTCTTTCTGCTGCACACTGTTGGGATTGTGCCCTGGCAAACTTTCTGTGCTCATTTTAACCCGAGTCTTTGTGTTGCTTTCTGCTTATGCATGTTTGCACGGTGCAGGCGCTGCTAGTTGTGCTCATGATAAGCGCACACTTGGATTATAATCCCTCCTGGCATAATTTAATGCCCCACGTCACACAGTGGGACTTAGAACTACAACAACCAACCACACTGGCAGTCAGACAGCGATAGAAGTTGTATGTTTTTTCCTGACTTTATAGTTTGCTGAATATGTGACGGCAATCATCTTCGGTTGTTAGTTAAAAATGAAGAATGGATGTCATAAAGTTCACACCAGAAGGCAGCCAGCCAACATCCTAGCCGAGGGAAATGCAGAGGTGTGACAGTGCTTTATACCTCTCTTGGGAGGTAGAAAAACTTTACAACCAGATGAGGAAACTTCAAAACTGTCTCCAGTTGGGCAGGATAAAGAATAGTACAATTAAAATCAATACTACCTCAGTTAAAATGCAATATAGGATATTCATAATTTCTGACCACAGCATTTCTATGGACTTACTCGTTACACATAAAAGTGTTATGTAATTCAATTACAAATTAAATTACAACATTATTGGTTTTGGTCTCTAAGGAAATAAATATATAATTTAAGGATCAATATGTAACATTTTCATGTGGTTGAGTGTTGACATTAAGTTTGTGTTGGGAACCATTAAATGCTGATGTTAACTTAATGTCTGATCTAAGGACTCTTTCGGTTCCCAACAGTCAAGTTTCAGGATTCATTTGATCATATCACAGTAGTGGAAAATGTGCCTTGGGTGTTTACCTGTGATGCATCCACATAAACCTAATTAAAAGACATTCAGCATACATAACGGAGGACACAGCAGACAGATGACAAAAAACACTGAAGACATAATAATATAATTAGAATATAATTACCTGATTAGAGAAAACACAAAAATGAAATACTCTGTACACTGATTTATATTGATATGATAATCCTTATATTTGCAGCCAACTTCCTTATCTTAAAATCAGATATATTTAAACATAGAATGATGCAGAAAAATTAATTCATGCTTTTATTACGTCCAGCCTAGATTATTGTAATTCACTTTTCTCAGGCTGTCCCAAAAAGTCTTTAAAGACCCTTCAATTGATCCAGAATACTGCTGCCCATGTGCTGACTAGAACCAGTATCAGAGACCATATTTCTCCTGTGTTGGCTTCTCTGCACTGGCTCCCTGTAAAAGCTAGGATAGACTTTATAATATTCCTCCTCACTTACAAAGCCCTTCATGGCCAGGCACCTACTTATCTGAAAGAGCTTTTAATTCCATACAATCCATTTAGAGCACTACACTCTCAAAATGCAGGCTTTCTGGTGGTTCCTAGAATCTCCAAAAGTAGGCAGGAGCTAGAGCCTTCAGCTATCAAGCTCCTCTATTGTGGTACCACCTCCCTGCCTCGGTCCAGGAGGCAGACACCTTCTCAGTGTTTAAGAGTAGACTAAAAACGTTCCTTTTTGATGAAGCTTATAGTTAGGGTGGCTCAGGCTGCTCTTAGTTCTGCTGTTATAGGCTTAGACTGCTGGGAGACTCATCGTGATACACTGAGCTCTTCTCTGCTCCTCCTCCTGTCTGACCGCCCCTCTGCTCCTCCTCCTGTCTGACCTTCCCTCTCCTAATCTTCTTCTCCATTCACGCCCCAGCAAATACATGTTCCTGACTCTCCTTCCTCCCTGGAGTCTCTGTGCTTTATGTCTTCACAGGTTTTCCCTGGATCATCTCTGGACCTGCTGCTGTGGTCCTTCTTTTCCCCTGCCTCCATCATCATTATTCATTTATCCATATCATTGTGATAGTGTTTATTATATAGTTACATAGATGGTAGAGGTTTCTATTATTTGTGCTAACAGTTGCAGTAGTAGTACATCCACTGCTAATACTTGTATTTGTAGTAGTAGTATTAACAGCTATGGACATTTGTTCTAGTTACTGGTAGTTATACTAACACCAGCTGTTTTAATTTTTAACTATTCTAGTTCAGTTTGCTGTGCATCCATGTGTCTCCCCCAGTCTCTCTCTCTCTCTCTCTCTTTCTCTCTCTCCATTTACCCTCTCTCTTTAACCCCAACTGGTCAAAGCAGACGATCATCCTCCAGGAGTCGGGGTCTGCTTCAGGTTTCTACCTGTTAAAAGGAAGTTTTCCTCACCACTGTCACCAAGTGTTTGCTCCTGGAGGACTCTGTTGGGTTTCTGTAAATTGGCTTGGGAGTCCGGTTTAAACAGCTCTATATGTAAAGTGTCATGAGATAACTTTTGTTATGCTTTGGCGCTATATAAATACAATTTGATTGATTGATTGATTGATTGAGCTCACATTATCTTCAGACCGGAGCTAGTGAAATTTACCAAACAATAAAAACAGACTTTTACATAAACTGACAGGTTGTAGTCCAAATTTTGAGGGTTTACATCCAAATATATTGCTTTCTGTAAAACCTCTATTTAAGTACAATATTATATCCATTCTGTTGTTTTACATCTTTTCAGTGTGTAGGAGTGGCTTTTTTTTGTCAGAATTCTGGGCAATGCCTAGACATTAATTTGGATGCATGTGCTCAAACTGTGTTGTGGCACGTCAGTGTGATGTTTGCATTTTTTGCACAAACTTTCATGTGTCGATTAAATCAGTGTACATTGTTCTGACTGACCAGAGTGGATCATATCTGCTGAAAACAAGCTGACCATGTCAAGATAACAGGCTTTCAATGCTGGAAATTAAACAATACTTTCCTGAAGTCAATAAAACACTCTGATATGATTGTAATGTATAGAGATTGTTTAATGTTGTCGACCTCCACATGCCCCGTTAGCCCCGGTAGAACATCGACAGGTGCATTAATGTAACTACAATCCATTAAAGAACCTCCCACCCACTGTGTTATTTTAGATTCATTCAAGATAGATTTTATCTGTTTTGTATTTGCTCAGTAGGCTAATTATTCCTGTTATGTTCCTTTCATTACATATTTGGGCAGGGTGGTGTACCTCCACAGCTAGAAGGTTCGGTGTTTGATTCCATCAGGCCAGGGCCTCTGTGTGTTGACTTTACCCGTTTCCTCCAGACACGCCCCTCTCCCCCTCCATCAAAAACAGGTTTAAGAAGTTAATTCTCCTTGACCAAGGTACTGATGAAGATCTGCAGTTTGTTCCTGAGCACCTTCAATGGTAGCTCACTGGTCCTACTGTGCTAAATGCTATTGCTATTTGCCAATACTATATACTGCTAATATTAGGATGGATAATATGCAGAAACCAAATGGGGGTAATCACACCAGCAAAAGCAGAAACTGTTATAGTGTCTTAGAAATACAGTTTAACATCACCAATTATCTGACTCCGCAAACAACACACATAATCACATAAACGTTTGAAAATTTTACATATTCATATATATGTGAGACTTGCACTGTCTGGTTCAATATGTTTTTAATGTCCAGCTTAAAACTCTTGATTGAAAAAAAGTACAACATACTGCATTACATCACTTTACCGAAGTACAGTTGTCCCTCACTATAACGTTCACCTTTCGTGGCCTTGCTGTTTCATGGATTTTTTTTTAGTGCAATTTTGCATGCTTTTTTTTTTTTTTACAGCGTATGAATGCGCATTGTGTTCTGTATCCTTATTTGCTAAGGGAGAACCCGTGCATTGTATTCTGTGTCCTGATTGGCTAAGGCACTGTAGACCATTGTCAATCAATCTCCTCCGTGCCACGTCTCCTCTACAGTACAGAATGCCTTTGGCTTGCCAAATTTACATAAATGTTCGATCGCTAGCAGTGTGACTCTGAAGTGCTGTATGTTTGACAGTTTTCTCCCCGACAAAACCCACAATGTCGACGAAACGTTCTGCACCGACAAAGGCACCTGCGGTCGCACCCAAAAGGCAGAGGAAGATGCTAACCATCGCACAAAAAGGTGGACTTACAGCCTTAAAACATATATAATAATTGCAAAAACAAAGCTGACTACTTCATGGATTTCGACTATTGCGGGTTATTTTTAGAATGTAACCCCCGCGATAAACGAGGGACCACTGTAATCAAAAGAGTTACCCTTTGCATTTTTAAACAGAGTAAACAGCAGCCTATTACATTTCATACTAACCTTCACAACCTTGCATACCTCAGGGTGAAATATTAAGTAAGCATCATTCATAGAGCTGCTCTGGCCAAACACGGCTATATCTGTGCTTCTTCGCCTGCAGGGAGAACATAGTGTGCAGTAACAATCAGTCTTTACTGGACATATTGTAGCACAAAGCAGCTGGAGGCTCCAAGGAAGAGCAGAGGCCAGCACAGAGCCAGGCTAATAACACAGTTAAGACATTATTCTTGGTCTTATTTTTGGGATGTTAAAGAAAGACAAATGATGCCCTGAACATGTGTGCAGGACTGAGGCACAGTATAAATGGACAGAAATGCCTGAAACATCTGAAAGCTGCATATTATTATAAATATAGAAATTTGTTTTATATATCTTACTTTGAGTATTGTTAATTTCTTACTTCATTAAACTATGAGTATGTGTGCTCATGCTGAAAATGAGTGAAAATCTAATTTGGAGAAATTTACTTTGTCTGATACTGGAGGATTGATAATAAACTTGTTTTTGGCAGAAACTATTTGCCAATTTTGACATTGTTTATTCCAACATTTTTTTCCCTCCAATTTAAACACTGAATACATTCCATCAGGCATTCAGCTTTAGTCCCATTAAATCAGTCAACTGTCAACTACTATGTGTATGTATGTAGAGGATTTCATTACATGGCAGGTTTAGTAGGGAGATGTATTTGTGCATCACTGCATTTATGTGTGGTTCCACTAAGAGGGTGTGTTTTTACTGGTTGAAGCTGTTCTGCAGGGATTCCAGGCACATAAACCATTTTCTCACACAGGAGGGTTCTTGTTTTTGCCCTCAAATACCCAGCACATACAACATACATGAAATACAGTCACATTGTTTGCTTTTTGGAGTTACAAGTGACAGTATTTGGACATAAGGGGCAGAGCTGGTGGAGCGTGAGGCGTCTGTGGGGAGTCGTGGGTGAGCTAATGCTAAGTGTCAGCTTACCAACTATCTGTTTTTATTATACTAGCTAACCTTCTATCTGTTTTTATTATTATTTATGTATGTGTGAGATTATTTGCTTGTTTGTGTTGCTGCCGGACATCTGAATTTCTCCTTTGGGGGATTAATAAAGTATCTATCTATCTATCTATCTATCTATC
>JAPQRQ010000001.1:17404965-17418467 GCA_037367365.1 Apogon talboti
ATAAAAAAACATTTTTAACCCTTTAATTTTGCAGACTGTCCAGAATCAGCAATGAGGACCTGAGAAAAGCAGAGGAGTTTGTGCTGCTGATGCGGAAGCTTTACACATCCACACTTGTGGTCGCCTGTGAAAAGTCCAACCTGTGGCCAGATACTGCCCATCCTTCAGAAGTTGCGCAGACATTTCACAGTGCAGGCAGATGACTCTGCTTTCACCAGAAGCATGAAGGAGAGCATTTGGAATGATCTTTTCAAACGTTACCAGGTACAGTGACTGACTGATGTATATTGATTAATTAATAAATATGACAGGTAATCATATACACTTCATACAATTCACATTCTCCCTCAATTTGTGTCCTCCATTATTAACTTCAGGATGACGATATCCAGGCAGTCCTGGAGGAAGCCACTGTGTTAGACCCTAGATTCAAATCCACAATCAACAGAGATGAAATATGGACAGGGTCAGAGCAGCAGAGGTATTTGAATTTGACAATGCCTGCCTTGATAGCAGCACATTTCTTTTGTGAGACTTTTTCTTTCTGCGCTTGGTTTTTACAAGGTGAATTTCTTCTTAAGCTGTCAAAGCCAGAAGAGACAGAGACAGGCAGAAGAACAGGACAAAGAAGGTGACTATGTAAGTTTAGCTAAATGATGAGAGATGGCATGGATTATTACAATATTTCGTTTAAAGCTAAACCTTGTGGTTATATCCATAATTTCAGACACCACCCATGAAGCAGAAGAAGATGACCTTAGAGGAGCTTTTTGAAGAAGAGGACACAGAGCTCCTGTCCATACACCAGCAGACACCTGTCTCCATAACCCAGAGAGTGGATCAGTGAGTGGATCTGCCCATCCCTACCAAGAACAGCGCCACCCTCTGGTGGTGGAAGAAGATGGACACATTTCCAATGTTGTCACCTCTAGCTGAAAAGTATGTGTCCAAGCATCCTCCACCCCATCTGAAAGGGTCTTCTCCACAGCTGGAGACACTTCAAGTCCAGAAAGATCTCATATCCTTCCTGTGAGGGCAAACATAATTTTTCCAAAGTTGATAGTGTCAGATTTATTTATGTTAATTTCTACAGAAGAATTCTTTTTGTGTCAGTTTTGGTTCAAGGTGAATGCAAAAGAACTGAAGCACTGTAAATATTCCCAAATGTTCCAAAATGAAATTGGGTAGGCTTTCAAAGTGTATTATATTAGCATACAATGGAAAAAAAATTAGTCCTGTTGAAATTAAAACTAAGCTGATGTGCTGGCAGGAACTGATGAGAGGTACAAGCTCTTCCTGGACTGTTCTGTCTCAGCCCTTGGCTATGGGTCTCTGTCTGGACCCTACTCTGAAAAGTAGCTCACCTACTTTTTAGGTTTGTGCATACTGTACATTTTATATTTTCTGAAAATATAAAAGACAATGCAAACAAACCAGTTTGTACTCTTTTATTCCCTCACCCAATGAGAATTTATAAGGAATTGGATCGATAAGCAGAATCGATAATGGAATCGTAATCGTTAAATTCTTATCAATTCCCATCCGTAGTGCCAGAAGCCCCTCCTTATGTTTGCTCTGATGCCAAGAGTAGTACTCTAAAATAAACTCCACTCACCTTAACTCAAAAAATCAGGGGAAAAAAAAACCCAAACAGCTTTCTTGATGCCATCTGCTATGAAACATAAAACAGCAGTGGTGGTGAACAGAATAGTAATTAGATTTTTCAAAATCCACAAATAAAATGCCATTTTCTGTACTGCTGGTCAGAAACGGCAAACACAACATTTACACTAGACTTGATTTTCAGAAAGAAACAGAAAATAACATTTTTTTTCCCCAACATATTTTCTATCAGCAGTAAGGCATGCTGCTGTTATTGAAAGAAATGCTTCTCTGTAAACCTTAAAACACATCAGCAGCCTGCAGCAGCTACTTTTAATCTGTTTTTGTATTATTAATATTGATGCTACAGTATTAGGAATAATAAGAAATGAAAACAAAAGTGGCAGAAGTAGGCTGGTATGGTTCACACATTGTTTAACGTTTTGTCATTTAACTTACATTTACACGTAGCTGGGTATTTTTGAAAACTGATATTTCCCAGGCATGTTTGCTTGTGCAGTGTGTTGAGATGATCGAGTACCATTAACCAGTCAGAATCCTGAAAAGAATCACAACAAAACATTACTTCCTCTATGAAACTATGGAGATGTAGTTTTTTTTTTTTATTGTTTTGATTCTGGGTCCAAACAAATCTGAAACATGTAACCAATACAATGAAAATAGATGAGCTGGTGACTTTTTTTTTATAAACAGTCAGTCACTGTTTTTCTGATGTGACAGAGGGGATGAAAAAGGGTTTGAACTGAGTTCCATGTCAGTTCTGTAGTCGTTAACAGCTGCAGTCCGTTTTTCAGTCATGTCTTTAGTTCATTAAGACTGCTGTGCACAGATGTAAATTATGACTTCATTTACCCTCCACTGAACTGGACAGAACTGATAAACAAAGTATGAAGAAGTGGAAACACCTCATAAAAGCCTTATTTTATATCAAGTAAATACACAAAGATCATGTTAACCAGATGTAGTGGCTGCTAAGATGCTAGCATTCTTTAGCATCAAACTTCTTTATTTTCTCATTTAGTACTTGTAACTTCAGTTTTCAGCTCCGTCCTCTTCCTCTATACCATATCATCACAGGTGAAGTGGTATATTTCCTTCAAAAACTGTGATGTCTTTCTGAGAATCTCAGATTTCGAGTTTCCGTCTGTTTACACGCAAACGCAAAAATAAAGATTTGCTGAAATCTTCACTTTGGCCGAAGTTTTTTTGTTGTAGGTCATTGTCGTGTAAATGATAGACACAAACGCAGAGAAAAGTCTCCATTTACCAAAATACCCAAGAGGATCTAGCTGTGAAAGGTGGACAGTAGAGATCCACACCTCCACTTCCGCTCACATCATGTGACCTCCACTTATGGTTAGAATTAGGGCAGTGTTTCTCAACCTTTTTTGAACAAACGCCCACTTATGTCATCATGAGCATCCTGGCGACCCCACCCCCTTCCAAACCAAGTTGTTGTTGTGTGAGGGGAGCAGTGGTGGCAGTGGCAGCATCAGCGGGAGATGTACATTGAGATAACATGCCACTGACTAGTGCCCCCATTTGTGCCTCAGCATCCCCCTCTCAGCGGTCTTCTTCCAAACACCCCCTGATGGTGTCCCAACGCCCCCTGGGGGGTGGTACCATCCCTGTTGAGAAACACTTGGTTAGGGTGATGTTTCTGTGGAAGTGGAGCTCATTTAAGTGGAGCTAGGGTTAGCGTTGGGGTTACAGTGACGTTTCTCTGGAAGTGGCGCTCCATTATCTCTGGCTTTCTGCAGCTAGAATCATCTAGAATCTCAAAATACCCAGCTACGTGTAAACGTAGCATTAATAAAAGTGGGATCCTTGATTGTTGTTTGGCTTCTATTTATTTATTATGTCCTTTTTTTTTTTTAAATTATATCTGCTGTTCCCAAACTTAGATCTGGAACCAAAAACAGTTTATGGAGCTGTACTTATTAGGCCACCAACTGTAAGAGTGAAATGCATAACAATACATGTCTGAATTAATTTTCATAATTAAAATAAAAGAATAATGTTCTCTGGAAGAATATTTAAATGCACAACAAAAGCCATGTGGAAAACAAGGTGAAGATTTAACAAGTTGAAAACGACATAAATATGTAACAATCAGAAGTAAAAAAAAAACAAAAAACAGCGCTATTGTTGTAAATATGGGTCCCAAGGAGGTGTGAAATTGTCTGTTTCAAGCTGAGAAAAATTGGGATCCAAAAGTTTTTCGCTACATATCAGCTCTGATTTTCACCTTCTCTTTTATCAGCTGTTTCTCTTTGCAGAGTTGTCGTACTAGCTTTTACAAATGCAAAACTAGGCTGTTAGTGTATTTCTAAAGATGAATCGCAGATGCAAAAACAGATGTCATACTTCACACATCACAAATATGAATGCTGGGAAATATCACACATGAGGATCTGACTTCTATGTACGTGTTTTTTTTTTTTTTTCTTTTCTAAGAACTATCAAACAGCTTACATGTATGTAAATACTTTCTCAGTTGCAGAGTGCCCAAAATAGTTTCCATGGACTGTTATGACACTGATAATTCACAATGTCTTTTTTATTTTTTTTAAGCAATCCTTTTACAGCTTTCTGTCGTATCCTATTAGTCCTTGTGAATTTATGTCCTCAGTCTAATGGATCAAAACAACCCAACGTAAATAGCAGGATGACAGTTTGTCTAGTACTTATGCCATATTGCTATTGCAGTTTGAATATATATCCTGGAGGCTTGCAATTTTGCAAATGATCACAATGTTTGGGACAAATTAGAGAAGACAACATAAGCATTTTTTTATTGCAGCATTTAGAAAATCTGCTTGGTTACATGTTGGAACACATTCACACAGAATAGTCTTTTAGAGTCTCATCTACTGAGTGTCAGACAGCAGCACATGATTCCTGTGGAGAATCTCAGGTAATGGATGCTCCGTGGTCAGGAGCTGGGGTGAGATAACCAGATGCACATTTGGTCTTCAGCCATTGAGTTTATGCTTTTATTCCTAATAAAACATGTTTAAAAATGCTTGTCTAAGTAATAAGTTGGGTGTGGTGTTGTGTGGAATGCCAAGCTGCAGCAGAATGCAGTACAGGATAAATCCATTGAAAATACAAGTGAAGTTTTAATCACCGTACATCTGCCAGTAGGGGGCAGCAGTGATCACAAATAACCTCAGCCATAAAAATCGAACATTTTAACGATGTTTTCTGACAATGTTTTTATTTCAAAAGATTAACCAACACCAGATTCAATCTAGATAATATCAATAACGGCCAGTCTTTTGCAGTTTTGTTGTACAACTGTACCACTGTAGCATTAAATGAAAAGCATGGAGTCTGATGATGAAATTGAAGCCTTTCTTCTACATAAGTGTTTTATTTTGAGGATTATAAAGGTATAAAGTTATGTGATATTATCTTTGCTAAGTTACGGTTTGTTGATCCACAGTTCAGACTAAACTAACAGTTCTGATCTTGTTTGTTTGATTCCAAACAGATCTTTAGCTCAACTATTGACAACACAAACCGTACAGAAAACAGAGGTGGTTTTAATGTAACTGTTTTTTGTCTAAAAACAAAGCTAAGCTAACAGCTATAATGTAAACTATCAGCGAATGCAATTATCTGAGACAGTCATAAGAGTTGTTTAGATCGACTGTCAAAATAACCAGTTACGAGTTTTTGTTTGTAGAAGAAAACTTTCTCATACCGTAATACAGACGTGTGTAAACTAAGATCTTTATACTTTATTCAGTGGCTGATACAGTCTGTGGATACATAGTGTTGATTCATCAGTGGTTTTGGTAGAACTAATGTATCCAGTACATGACATACAGTCTGGTGTTTAGAGTTTGGAGCATCAGTGCTACTCTAAATTCCTGATTAAAATATATAGTAATACAAAAACAGCATAACTTTATATAAACTGTACCAATGAAGTTGAACCTGAAGACATGAAGTCAAAATGTTGCCATTAAATACCCACTCTGAGCCTTAACCCAAATCTAACTATAGCTCTAAAACCGAGGCTTTACCTTCAAAAAAACAATTCAAAGTTGTGTTATTCTTGCAATTATGGCTGAAAGTTTAGGTTAAAAAACACACAACTATGCAAGAATGTAACTAAAATACGGAGACTCCACCGTCACAGAGGAAATCATTATTTTCTTTCCGTTTGAACCCTGCATAAACCCTCACTTTCCCTCCAATTTTTCCACCCTCCGTCCCTCTTAGACACTCCCTCCCACACATACATTTTCACCACTCATCTCCATATGTGTGCTTACTTAAGTCATGGCATCACGGCAGTATTCACAGAAGGATACAAATGACATTCCTCATGTCTGGTTGTGCCGATGACGAGAGTTGAGCTCAAAACAACCGTCCTGTCGTCTTTTTCATGTGCGATGTGTCCTTCCCTCTTCTTCTCAGTGTGAGTCTGTCATTTGCTCTGCATAGGAGTCAGCCTGTCTGCTCTTTAAATAGGCTTGACCTCAGTACAGACTGTGGAGCTGCTTCAGTCTTTAACTCTGCATATGGTTCTCCATTTACATTAGTATGTGGTTTTTTTGGAGATGGGTTACTTTTATTTCATGCGCTCTGTCTGCAGCCACACAAACTGCATCTATGGCAAGGTTTTTTTTTTTCTACCACCTGAATGTTAATTTTTTTTTTAAATTTCAAATCATTGCTTCTCTTTAGTGCTATAGCCTTCATGTTGCATTCAAACTTGAGTTCAGAGATAACAGCGTTCATGCTCAACAACAAATCCACTTCATAACATAGCTCTCATAAACATGGGAGAATTAAATAATGCATAATGGATACAATGTAACACAAACACATACATAATAATGAAAATGGTAATGTCGTGGAAACAAACCCAACATTTGATGACAACTTCTGCTTGACCGCATGCACACGTTTTTCATTATAACCAGTAATGCCTCTAGGTAAACGACAGGGTGAGCTCATATGTGGCGACGCACATACCATCCCATAAGATGGAAAGCATAGTGGCCTGAGTGTCAGGGGAATGAATGATTTACACCCACTGGTCATTCAACAGAAAGCATTCCACCTTCCCTCACTCTTTTATGTCTCCTCTTTCCTCCTTCCGTTGTACAATTCATGTGTAATGTATGAAATTGTATTAATTTAAAATGAACTGATGCTTTATTCATTTGGAACGTACACTGCACATTTTTCTGTCTAACCTCTCAAATAACGAGGCGTACTGCAATCTACAAACATGTTGGTTTTGTAAGCACAGCAGGATGCTGAGCTAAGCCCAGCACGGGAAGACGCTTCCACTCCCAATGCACATGCTGATATTTAACAGGTGTAACAGAGATGTTCCTCTTGTGGGAGTAGATTCCAATCATTTGTGGTCCTGAGCGGAGACCGTAAACTGAATGGAGTGGATCAGAACTCCTATTTAGTGAAATAGTTCATTCATTTAAAACAATCGGTTGATCTCTGTGATGATCTTTAATATCTCATTTATATACCAGCAAATGACACCATGGTCTAACATCTAAACCAAAAGAATGATCTTATTGGGAGACGAGCTGCAACATTCTGTGATGTAGTTAACGACATACAGTACTTATTCACTAAAAATAAAGTTAAAAATAACAGAAATCGCAGCACAAGACTCCATAGTTGTAAACATAAGGAGGACATTGGACGACATCGGACAAATTACCTCAGTGACACATCTGACCCAGTTACACTATTGGTAAATAGTGAAAACTGGTAACGATGTCATCTCACCCTTAAAATATCTCTGGAAATAGTTTACCATTAAATATAATATTTAATCACACAAGTGTCTTCTAAGAAGAACTTTTTATGTGAATGGGGAACCAGGTATCTAGTAGGTATCTGGGGTTTTAAAGTATGGGCAGAGACTTCAGTGTGTAACAAATGTTTATCAATTCATTTTTCTTTCCAGGACTCATTGTAGTTTGTTTTATTTGGAAGCTCTAATAAATGATCTGGTGGTGCACCTTTAAATGTGTCCTCTGTTGATAAGATCTCTAAAGGTTTTGGTTTCAACAGTGCCAGGCTTTGATTGACAGGTCTGTATGACAGGTCGCAGAGGTATTCTGTTTTGGGTTTTTTTCCCCCTGACAGCTCCACTGTACTTATTGTAATAGACACACTACACTAACACTAACAACACTGCAAAAGCATTGTCTGTGTAGTACTGAAATATAATTTTTTTTTTCTTTTCAGTATAATAGCACTTAGCATTAGCTGACCTCTGATCCCTCTGCCCCCCTGTAGTTCCACTCCTTGTCCAAATATGGTCACTTCAGACTCCAAACAGCAAAAATGGATGACAGCTAAAGCACAAATTAGTGTTGTGGTTTGATGTCTTCACCAACCAGTTGGCATCTATTCATCCACATACAACAAATGGTCAAATCTAACCCTACTGTTCCTGAGGACAATGTCAGTACTTCACAGTTGTACACAATCAAAATTTTGTCTTAATTTGTGTATGAATTCTTCAGTTGAACTGAACCAATAACTATCTTATATGATGTGCTTTTATTATTAATCAGGAATAAATTAAAGCTTCAGTGCATTTTTTTTTTTTTTGCCATTCTTGGGTAAAAAAACCAAACAAATTGTAATTCAAGTGGACTGATGAAATGAGACTTCTGTATTTCTGTTTACTGTATTTACAGGACAGAGAAAATGTACACTGTGATGGAAGATTTGCAGAAGATTTTGTCCGGTCACGTATTCTCATAGAGGTAGAAGGTTAAATATGTGACTGAAATCTTTAAACGCTGATCACTGTTATGATCCATCCAATGCGACTGTACTGCTCTACGGCTCATGTCGGAACAGCTATGATAACTGTGATATTTTGGCTTCACTCTCTGGTATAAAATAATGTCAGGTTATTTATCTTTTTAGTTCTCATTTTAGTCTTTCAGTTTGATGGAGAGGAGAAACCTGAAGAGGAAGTGTGCATTTTCAACTGCTGGCATTGTTTCCCCTGATTTCTCCTTCCTACAGCTTTAATCAGACGTATGCTCATTATTTTAAAAGCGAGATTAAGATAATAGTGTAATTATGGCTTTCTACACACACGTAAAAACACATTAAAACCACCTGCTTCCTCCTCACATGCTGCCTTTGGATTAATGCACTCTCTCCACAGCAATCTGTTGTGGTGATAGCAAACAAACAGCAGTGGATATCAGTATTCAGAGAATGTTTGCAGGAGAAATACAAAAAATAAATGAAACAAATTGTCTGACCTTTATTCCTATAATGTAATGTTTTTATTCGGGGCAAAACACAAGTTGCCATCAGCTAGATATAATATAATCACACACTGTGAAATTGTCCGTAAGTGTTCCAGACTCGTTTTCTTCTTTAAGGAAACCTGAGTTTTACAATCAATACAGTGAGTCAAGTGGGAAAAAAAAGTAGCTTCAATGAAACACAGCAACTCTTGAGTTATGAACTGTTAAAGTACAGAGCAGAGTTTTATTTGAAACTATTTATCAAGAAGAATTTTAAGACGTGGCCAAAAACTGGGCCTGTTGAGCTGCTACATCCATGGTTTCTGTATTTACATTTTACATTAATAACGTCTGTTTAAATCCCTTCTGCTCACTCCTCTACAGGATTATTTTACCTCAATACATTATATCATCTCAACAATGACTATGCATGCAAAGAATCCCCCAGTGAGGGGACTTTGTTTCCTCTTTGAACTTGCCATCTCTGCTATTGTTAATATCACTCGGTGAATGTGTAGATTCTACCTTTTACTGTACTTGCTTCTGTAGACAGTTATCCACAGCAGCCAGGTGAGCTCTTAACCTAAGGAAACACATGCAAATAAATGAAGCACAAACAAATGTAGAAATATTTTTGACAATAGTTGAACCACACCACTAAAAACTCACAAAACAGTCACAAAAACAAATACACAAAATGTGCTGCAAAGCTCATAACAAATCTTGTTTATTGCAGAACACAGGAGTGAATATATTCATTCAGTTTACAAGTGTCTCACAGGAAAGGTAAGAAAGTTTTGGATCCTGCCAAATTAGATCACACTTAAGTCTATTTTGTTTTCAGTCAAATTGCCAGGGTGCAACTCTGTTCAGTGATATGAGACTGCAGAGTAAATGGACAGCAAATGCTCTCCAGAGGAGCCACGAGTGAAATTTGCAAAAGCCAAATAAACATAAATTACTGCCTAATGCCTAATTCCATGTATCAGTGTGGCGCTAACGCTCGCAGAATACCATAATGGTCTTGTCCCCTGATGTGAGTGCTTTTTAAAGGCATGTTCTCTCAAGTGTGCTTTGAGTGAAAGCATGCTTCATCCTAATAGTTTATTTTCTGGTTTCACACAACAGATTTAGTAACAAAAACAAAAAAAACAGCAAATAGCGTACATCTGAAGGTGTCATCATCTCCTCACACCTGCAGAGATGGTGGGAACGAAATCGAGCTATTAAGTCATGACAAAAATCTTTTATTAAATATTTCTGCTGTCTTTTTTGTGGTGTATTTAAGTGTATCTGCCAACAGCACAGAAACAGGACATGATCTACCTGTTAAAGAATTTGTCTGTACTTCACTTACACTTTGCAATACACATCGGGTAGGTTGGATCTAGCTTTTTCACAAGTGATGGAGCCTAAGGAGAAAAAAGAGGTTCCTTCAGGAATTATAAGTACTGTTGACGTGACTGGACATAAGCCTCGCTAAGACATATACTGTTAGGCATCCTTCTGTGAGGTGAATCAAAAAGTTAGCTCATGAGCTACATCTGCTTCATAAGCTTATCTCTGCTGGTGGGGATTGAGGTGGAATTATATGCAAGACGTAGTGTTTACTTCAGCTGCGTCCTATTGATAAGGCAGAGAGTGCAAGCACTGGAGAGAAAACTAAAAACTCGGGAGGGACCAATAGTTTGTAGAGTAGCAGAAGAAAAAAACAAAAAAAAAAAACCTGCAGTGTAGGACCGCCATTACAAATGATATCCTGCAAAAGTCCAGCCCCAAACCCAGAGGCCTGGAAGGAGCTGAATGATTACACTGTATAATAATGAGTCACCATAAAAAATTTATGTGTCATATTGCAAGGCCATAACATAAAGGTAACCAAAGTTTGTGGAAATAATTGTGTTGGTTTAAATGCTATATTCCATCCCTGAATAAATACATGCTCTCCATAAATTTAACAAAACTGAAGCCATGTGTTTTGCAAAATATGCTTAAAAAACTCAATCAAATACACAATGATATTTCTTTAAATCTGCAGAGGCTAAAATCAGTGGAAAAGACTCCAGGATATGAAAATGCACACCTTCCTTCTGCAGCTCTCTCCTCTCAGTCCAAATAAAAAGACCAGACTAATTAGTGGGCTGAAACAATTTGCAAGATTTATTACTAACTCTGCTATGAAACCAATGAGATGTCAACTCCGTTCTATTTCTGGGTAAATATTACAGTATATAAGCGCTGGCCTCTTTCTGAGCATAAATATCCCATAATGTGATGCAGTCATGGCAACAACAGACTCTGACAGAAATCATTCAGATCCCAGTATCCATAAATGCCAATGCAGAGTCCATTACACTGCATGCATGCTGGTAGAGCAGAGACTGGCCGGTTACCAAGGTTACACACTGGTCCCAACTGGTGAGAAAGCTTTAAGGGCGTGATATGTATTCACACCCTGAACAGTTGGTCTGGGAAGATGCATTTCACTGATTATTTGCACAAAAATACGCCGAGTGTTATTATAGATTCTGTGTATGTAATATATAGTATGTATAGTATAGTACAGATAGACTGCAAATATAAGGATCTCCATAGGTCATAATCCCTGTATGACAACACCTGACAGAAGTGTTCTCATTTCCTCTCAGACCACTGTACTTAGAATATGCTAAAAAGTAATTATGGAATCTTTGCCCAATAACAAAAAACTGTAAAGTACTGCAGCTCTGCTTTAAGTCCTTATACACAGGAAGTTTCTGCTGCAGCAGCTTGTTCATTATTTCTGTTTTACGTGCCCTTAAGATTCCGTTTCTCCTGAACCTCTGACCTCAACAGGTTAAAATGTCATGACACAAACTGAGGTGAGTCCATGGATGAGTGGTGTAACTATTGCTGATGCGGCCTGGTTTTAATAATACAAGGATCGAAGTAAAGTCACCAAAAATTTCTGACAACTACTTCAGCTGAAAGTGCCGGCGTCATGATTATGCAGCTAACTATGCTTTCTGTCCATTTGAGGGAGTTTTGGTGTTCACAAATTTTTGTTTTTGTCTGAATGAGTGCACCCAAGAAGCCAAATGCAGAGGCAAAATCAGAGGCATATTGTAACTATGAAACATTCAGACATTACCTGAAATGAACATCAGGCAGGACAAATAACAGTTAAGTGGATATGACAAAAAATGTATTGTATGCCCCCAGCAGTTAGCATGCTAATCAACTAGCCCCTGTTTTCATACTACATTGTACCACTAGAGTGAGTAGTGAGTCACTGTTTAGTCTGGTTGAAGTTGTACCACTGAGGTTCTGTTTGTTTTCATGTGACTTCCTGATAGCTACTAGAGATGATTCATTTTAAGTCCAACATTGAGTTCAAGAAAAATTCCCAAAATTCCCATTGCATATCTTAAGGTGAAATTTTTGATGATATTCCCTAATCTGGTTCTAATTTACCACAAACAAGTTAGTGCTCAGATGTAGTACCACAAAAAGATGATTTCGTAAAAAATAACTACACAGAGGTACAACAAAGTGCAAAAATCTAAGTCAGCCCTAAGCTTTGTTGTTTTTGCAGGGTTGTAATGTGTGTGTGTGTGTCTTTATTTCTAACAAGATATGTGCACAGTATTGAAACACACATACAGGTACAAAATCTGAACTTAAAGCGTACCTGTACTGGTCATGCTTATGACATTATTTGTACTTTGTGGATCACTTATAAGGAAGAGGGGCACAAATTCAGTATAGAATCATCAAATGCACCACATTGGACCTTTTTATTATTTTTATAATGCGTGGGGGAGAACCTATGGGGAGCGGCCAATGGCGGCCAGGAGTCATGTTCCTGTTGTTGATTCTGGGTGATCCAGTGCAAGTAAACAAGCAGCAGTCAGTGAGCAACACTGAGTGGAAAGCACATATTCAAAAAGCAAACTATCAGTTTTGGGGACATGGGTTACCTATTTGAACCAGAGAGGGAAGGGACCTGTGAGGACAGTGAGTCCTCACACTCCGGTGATTCAGAGGAAAATGCTGCCAGAGATGTGCGTGACAGTAGATCTTAGATGACAAATCAAAGAGTCTGCTTCACTACTGGTGCTGGAACAGCCCGTGAAGGAGGCAACATGTCACTGACCATGACTGGCTGACAGAGCAGTGACTAGTACTCACACATACTTGACAATGGGCGTATGACTTGACAACGGACTATGTTTTTTTTTTTTTTGTATTTGTGTGTGTGTGGATTGTTGTTTTTTTATGTTTGACTTACTGCTGGCTGTAAAAGGAATTGCCCTTCAGGGATAATAAAGTACACCTTGACCTTGACGAATGTTACCTGACAGAATATGCTTTAGCTTTAATAGCTTCTGCAGTATTTGTGTGATTTGGATTCTGTAAACCTTCAACTCTCTTAGGTCGACTGCCTTGTTCTTAAGTAACCTTGTGTTGTATTTACCACCTTCAGAATGTCCCACAGACTTTCATGGTCTTGTATCCTTTTCTCTGTCCAGATAATGCCATATAGCTTCTAAAAATGTGTTTGAAGTGTCAATACCCTGCACATATTTCCTGCACATACTGTGTGTGTGTGTGTGTGTGTGTGTATATATA
>JAPQRQ010000001.1:17425571-17447847 GCA_037367365.1 Apogon talboti
CATAAACAGAATCATCTTTCAAGTGGGTTACCTAGCAACACATAACAACACAACACATCCAAGTCAGACTTCAATAAGCTATATTTGATATAGTCAAAATATAGTTCAGTACACTGCGTCTTTCATTTAAATGGATTGACCCACCCCGAGTTGCGTAGGTGTGCAAGGGCCTATCATAACTGCTTACAGTTACTAGTTATATATTGGCTCTGTCTATGTGAATAAACTGAGGGTGTTATCACAGCCTGCACACATATCTCTTAATATCCAGGTATTCCTTAATATTTCTGTCCCTTTAAAACAAATTAAAACATCAGGACTTCCGTCTACTGTGAAAATACCAGACTGAGTTGTAGCTGAATGTTGTTTCTTTGTTGTTTTGCATCTTAATCTTTGGTCAGACAGTTCTCTGCAGACTTTTTCTTTGCAATATACACAGCCTGACTGAAAAAAGTCCCACATTCTTAATATTTTGTCTGACCTTTTTTATTATTTTTTTATTTTTAGATTTTTTTTTAAAAAATATTATCCTTGTATTTTGTATTTTATCAGTATAAATCACTTCTTTTCCTATATTTAATTTACTGACCATGCTTTCATAAAAGCTCAGATTAACATTGAGCATTATTATATCAAAAACAGAGAAAACTGCAGAAAAAGTGACTTTTTCAGTAAAGTCTGTCATTAACTGAACATTAACCAAGCATTTCCATCCACTGTCATTGATCCAACTCCATGGGTTTTACTGGTGAATCAACGTTGTAGAAGGTGATGGTGTTTCCATGTTCACTACTGAGTCTCTGAACGTCCAAATGGGTCATATGATGACCATGAAAAGATGAATAACTGTATTTTACACCAATTATTGACATGTATAGACAGGATTAGTGGATCAACAGGTATTAAACAGTTTATATCAGTAGATGGTTTTGGTCTGTGATGGATGTTTGGGTCTTTATGGGTTAATAAGTTCTTGCGACATGTTTTCATCTTCATGTTTCGGTGTCATATTGAGGCTTTGAAGGATCAGTCACAATCAGTTTCATCTGAACCTCCCATTGATCTGCACATTTTCATTTTGGTGACAAAAACACAAAGTTGGACTGAGGCTGCTAATGTCTTCGTGACAGTTTATGTTGACAGGATCCCCGGGATACAATGGAGTCGATTTGAGGACAAAAGTCCCGTCTGTCCTCCTCTTCCTCCTGAACTCAGCCTTTCCTGGGACAGGAAGCCTCTTTAGTCATTGAGACATGTCAGTATGGGGTCTGTGGAAAAGGAAATGGATTTCCTTCACGCGATATTTGCATCAAAGAAAGCTTATAAAGTACCATTATGGGCGAGAGCGTCTGTGTATGTTAATGCCACCACTAAAGCGATCACCCATGACAAATCCTCCACAGCCACAGGAAGTCACAGATGCAGTGAATCTCTTAGGCTGATTCTGGGAACTTGTCAGCCCTCACTGTCATTGACTCTGACAAGGTCCGCACAACATAGACACTGTGTCTACACCAGCTGGTACCATGTTGACAATGCCAAGCCAAAGTCTGTCTGTAATTTCGGTAAATATTTCCGAGGAATTGCTTCCTGCAGGCCTATTATTGCATCGAAATATGATACATGGGAGATTAATCCACACTGCATATTTTGTTTGGCAACCTGACACAGACTGTCCCCAAAGTATTACAAATAGCACAGTGCAGTCCGAAAGGATTAGGGAAGTGGATCTCAAAATCGTCTGTGGAACAGTAACTAAACGGCCAAAGACATCAAACAGTACCATGTTCCTGATTCTGATTCTTCATCAGTTTACCTGACTATATACACTCAGTTAATTCAACATTGCACTATTGCCTCTATCTGCTGCTGTTGACAAATCTGTTGCTGTTTGGTTCCATTATACCCCTCCTCACCTCATAACCATTACCGTACTCCTACTTCTGTAAGTAGATTGACATGTACACTTTATATTCTGCTGTAGTATATTCTTTAAACAGCTTATTTATGTATGTATGTTATTGCAGAACATACAGAGAATTGACATTATCTGTCAATTCTCTGTATGTTCTGCGCATCTAGTGAATTGACTATAAAGAATCTTTGAATTAACTGCAGACCAAATAGAAAGTGCTGTTTGATTAATTTTCTAAAAAAAAAGCTTCAAATGCACAATGTGCAATATCATCCACTATTTTGTATTTAATTGTATTGTTATAGTATGTACATTCCTCACTATGAGCACATGCAACCTGACACATTTTTACAGAAAGACAGTGTGAGAATGGCTGTTAATGATAGTAAAGTGGTCAAATGTTGAAAAATGATTGTCATTTGCTTCGATGTTCCTTACATTTTTTTCTGGCAAAAAACAACAAATGAGAGATGTTAAAGTGGTGCCGTGGGTTGGAGACCCCTGATAAAGGGGATACGACAGCACTGACAGGTGACTGTTACATTACACTAAATAAAATAACAGATTTCTCTGAATTTTAACATTGTAGGAAATATTAGACATAATGTAGGCACTGTAGGTCAAAAAATATACAGTACAGGTGTAGTTACTGAGATATTTTCAGGTGAAAATATTAGATATTATATCTTTAAACTGGGCAGTAATTCTAATAGCTTAAAATTAAACTGAACAATACTGAGATTTACATTGAGAAAGCAGAGTTTTAACATCATCTGTGATAAATATACAGTCTGGTGATGTATTTTAGGTAATGTGTATCTTCAACAATATACATAGCAAAAACCTTATTTAATTTTAATGAATTTTAATATGGAAATGGTTCATTTAATAACTTCAGAGTTGGGGGAAGATACCAGGGCCTTGTTCATTTCATTAAAAAATCTCCTGTTAAATAAAGCAAATGTGTTTTTGCTATTTAATTTGACATAAACATAGTTTTTCAGAGATAAAGTGTTTTTTCCACAGTTTAAAAAGCTACGTTTTATCTGTCCAATATGTTGATACGTTTGACATTTCACTTACATTTTCACCACATTTCACTGTTAGATTTATTAATATATAATGAGAAGCATTTTAGTGTCTGACACTAAGGTGAACATATGAAAAAAATACAATACTGCACCCTATTTATGGGTTTTTGTTGTTGCCATGGCCACTTTTGGTAAAATGGAGGAAAAACATCTTATTATAAGAGTTTGTTGACCCTTCTGTCCTTGTACCAACTTGTAATTGTTGGTAAATATTTCCTTCCATTTTCTGCTGTTTGTTTGTATATCACGGTCTCTCTTGGGAATCCTCACACGATGTCTGTTATCAACATTTTTCATGATGACTTTTCTCAGAAAATGGAGAGATAAGGCCTCCATATTTTTGTGCTGGTTGTTAATCAGAGTGAGGCAGCCTTCCTCCTCTTCCTCCCAGAGAATGTGACCGGGGGAGTCGGGGTCAGCGGCATCTGTAGGTGGCTCTACCGTGCTGGTGCTAATTAGTTCATCCTGATGGTTGTCATTAATCTGCTGCTGGCATCATTTACAGTCGGCGTGCGGCGTTGTTCCATAGCTGGGAAGTGACTGTGGGCAGCAACACACCCCCTACTCTAAATGCAAATTTCCCAAAGGACAGATCTTCAGAGAACCACTGTATAACACTGATCGCATTTGTGTGTGGCGCTCGGCTTTGCTGCGCGGCTGTTAGGGTTCACTGTATTTTCTCTTTTATCGTCACGCTGTACAGTACGCTCGGAAAGTATTAGGACACGGACACATTTTTCATTGTTTTGGCCTTGTGCTCTGGCTCTTGGGACTTCAAATTAAACAATGACTATCAGGTTAAAGTGCTGACTCTCCACTTTAATTTAACAGTGTTTACATTCACGTGAGATAAACAGTGTGGAAATGGTTGGGTTTTTTATACCCCAGAGAAAATGAATCCACAGCAACATGAAAGAGCGTATCTCTCAGCTCCTTCTTGGGTGTTGATTAGAAGCTTTAAAGCATCCTGAACTTCTTAGTCTCTGCTGCTGCTTGTCCATGTTATCAGTAATAAGGATTACATGTACCACACTGCTTGGTAATTTAATTTAACTGTTATTTAACCCTTAGAATATTGTTACAATTGCACGTATCCCTCTCACAAAACTCTAGTCCGTTCATGGTTGTTCATGTAAACAGCCACTAGCGACCAAAAGCATCTACCGATCTAAGATGTCTAATAACATCTGAGCTGCTAATCCTATCAATATTACTAATAATTCAGGTAAAATGCAGTTTCTCAGCTTTTCAGCAGCATCAGAGATGATCCCTTTGGATGTTCAGAGGCTCTGTAGTGAACATGGAAGCACCATAATCTTCTGCAACGTTGATTCCCCAATAAAAGCCATGCAGTCTGACAAATGGGAGTGGCTGTAGGGGCTTGTTTTTATGGTCAGTTAATGATGCATTTTGCTGGAAAATTCACTTTTCTTTGGTTTTCTCTGTGATATAATAACCTTTGAATTTACTCTGAGCTTTTATGAACATCTACACGGTCAGTTAATTAAATATAGGGAAAACCCCCGATTTTTCCTGACAAATGCAGAGGGTAGTATTTTAATAAATGGTGATAAATCACTTAGGAAAGGTTACAAGTGGAGAAACTACATTAAGTCAATACATGATGATGAATGTAACCTGTTTATACTTTGTCTTGGGCTTAGGAGTTGATGAGATGACAAAATAAATATGAAATACTGAACACCTGCTACATCCATCTACAATCACATTACACTAAGTGTGCTGACATTCAGACAGGTCAGAAACTCATTTTTTAAGACAGTACGCATCTGCAATGCAAGGCTGCGTCGCAAGTGCATATCACCGTTGGCAGACCTGGAGCATATGGTGTGATCATTCAGCGTCATAATTAAAAAATACATTATGATAAATTAATCTTTTTGAACACAAACATAGGATTCTCTCCTGTAGTGAGCCCATGCGTTTGGACTGGTAACAGATGGAAATGCAGTTTGGCGATTTGCATTCTGTTACACTGCATATCACAATTATACTTCAGCTTTGTAACATGAACACTGTTGACACGAACAGATTTAAAAAAAAAAAAAAAAAAAATTATAGAAAAGCACTCAGAGCGCAGATCTCCGCCAAGGCAGCTCTCTGTAATAACATAAGTCTGTTGCCCAATTGTTTGTCTGTTGCTAGGTAACCCACTTCAAGGGTGTTGGGCCATATTGCAAAAAATATATATTCATCCTGGATCCAGACGATGATCTGGATCACCCCCAAAATCTAATCACTTGTTCCTTGTCCCATTTTGGACATTTCCTGAAAATTTCATTCAAATCCGTCCATAACTTTTTGAGTCATGTCTTGTACAGACAGACAGACAAATAAACCCTGGCAGAGGTAACAAACGATAGAAAAAACACTCGTGCAACACATTGGGTGTATTTCCTTATGAATAACCAGTCAAACACGGATAAACAGATATTTGCACAATAGGCTTTTGACCATAATTTCGGATGTCATGTACACAAAAGTAAGTAAAGAGTGACATGTAAAACATTAGAAATACAGTTGCACCTTGGAGATCTGGGAGACTAACAACCAGACTACGGTGGACATACACAGCCTGGTCAAAAATACTCAGATACTTGTTTGAACCACCTTAACTCCGATTTCAGGATGCATTTGCCATAGCTTTGTTCCAGTAAACCTATGCAATATCTAATATTTATATCTGCCATTTTTTTGGACACATAACATTGCTGAATGTAGACCTGACCAGATCATAACCCTGCCCCCACAGGCTTATACTGTAGGCCCTAGGCATGATGGGTAATTGCTTCATCTGCCTCTCTTTTCACCCTGATGCGTCCATCACTCTAGAACAGGCTCAATCTGGACTCATAAGACCACATGACCTTTTTCCCATTGAAACACAGTCCAATCTTTCCGCCCTCAAGTTAACGGATGATTGTTTAAGAAATGAGAAGCTCCTTAGTGCATCAGTTAAATAACATATTAATCACTGTAGTAGGTTCTTACCTATTTGCTTTATTAAATCAAGGTGAGGACTTTTTTTGTCCAGACTTTTTACTACACTATTATTATTAGTGGACATACAGCATAGTATTGTCGGCTCTACCTTTAGGAAAAGTCTGTTCTAATGTTTTCCAAGACTAGAAAATATTCACCAAATACGTTGCAGCAGAAAAAATGTTTAATACTTTATTAGAGTTAGCAACTCAGTTCCTCAAACATTCCCAGTGAACCTGGATGTGCTGGCACATCGGACAGGACTAAAACAGAGCTTTTAGCAGCTGGGAGATGTATGATGGCAGGGTTCTTCTGACTGATGACTAACAATAACACAAGCACAAACATAAACAGAATAAATACATCAGCGGAGTCCAGTCCATCTCTTATTCCCTCTTAACACATAAACAGCCTTTGTCTGTCGTCAGTGTTGGCAGCTCGGGTTGACACAGCACCGATAAACACAACTCAGTCTGTTTGATCATCCACCACAGTTTTCATTATTATTGTTATCTAGGCTGTCCATCACCAGTAACTATTGATAGATTGATGTTTGCTCACAACAGTATTTTCTGTTTCCTCATCACAATAAAATGAACACAAAATAAAACACGGAACACAAATTGATTCTTACTGAATATTAAAATAAGCTTTAGTAACAAAGTCTATAATGTAGCTAAATATACTAGTGTACAGTGTTTGTGAGGCCATGTCTGTTGAACTTCCAACACCTTTACATCAGAAGGCAGAAGTCACACTATCATATCTGAGGTGTTAATAGGTGCTGTTTCTTATTCACTCCCATAAAATGTAGGATTACTGTAGCATTACCACTGAAAATCCTGGTTCTGGTTTGGTGTTGTACATCACACAGTATAAATTTTTTGTTTGTGTGATTTTTTAAAAATATTATTCTTAAATAAAGTTGGATTGGGTTGGATCATGTATTATGTGGTAAAGACTTAAGGTGATTTTTCCCTAGATTCTATATAAGTATATTAAACTTTCAAATTTTACTAACATGTAAATCCCCAGTGATGGAGGGATCTGCAACCTTTTTTTTGTACGTGGGGCTAATTTAACCAAATGAAAGTGGCTGAGAGCTACTCATGTTTTATATTATTGGTAACATTTAGTCACACAGCTGATCTTTCATGTCATTGAATTTTCACTGTTTCCAGCCAGACTTCCAGAGGTTTTAAGAGCTCTTCTGGGTAGAAGAGCTTCGGTCTCTCTGCGAACTTTTGCACAAATGTGAAAGTCAGAAAAATCACTATAAAAACAAACTACAAAGGATGCAGTGATTAAAATAAAAAGAATGTAGGAAAATCAAAGTACAAAATCAGATTACAATTTTGTTTTGGACAAAACTGAATACTATGCTAATTCTAATTTTGTCAGAAACACATTTGGCACTAAGTTGACAACCAGCCACTCCTCTGCATCTTGTTCAAAGTTATTCCAGCTCTTAAGCATGAAATCATCGACTGAAGTAGATGAGACAGGTTGAGTGAAAGTGGGTACAACAAAAAGGTAAATTACAGCACTTCATCACAAAAACCTGCCTGGAAAACATCGAAGACTATAAATCAGTTTCAGAGTTTCTGAAGGATATTATAGCTCCTCTGAAGTTAAATGCCATTCATCAATAGCATGCAGGGATAAATATACACTGTCAGCATGGTCAGAAAGTGGCTAATGGATTCTGAATTCAGTTACAATAGAGTAATCTTTAGACATCTTTTACCTTGACAGATGAGCCTCAAATTGACTGCCGTCAAAATGCAAACTACTGTGATGTGCAGGCAATGATGAGGAGGTGACGTGTCTTGCAAGGTTGATACCATGACTTTACATGTCAGTGGTGGAACCAGAAAGGATGGGGGGGGGGAAATGGTGGGGTCCAGGGTCAGAGTCCCGGTAGGGGTTCAAAGGTTGCGAAGCGAAGCAAAATATTCTAAATGCTTTAAATCACATACGTAAAAGTGTATTTTTATTTTTATTATCATACATTAATTAATTGAATATATACAATCTAACCTCACTAATATGACCACTTTTGGAACTAAAGCAAAGAGTTCACTTTAATAAGGTTGTCCTCAGTTATAGCATTGAATTCCATTGTATTACAAATAATTTAAAAGTAGCATGCTGACTGTATCAGAGGTTCATTCCTTTGCTTTCTTTACTTTATTGGTAAATTTCACTGGCATTTTCAGTTGAATAACCTCTCAGCTGACATGTCTGTTTCTGCGCATGAAATTTGACACCATGGCAACGTGGCCCTATTGTTTATCTGTTGCTAGGTAACCCACTTCAATGATGATTCTATGATTCTGGGCAAGACTTGTAAGGCTTCCAAAATTACTAATATCTCTCAAAATATTGGTCCTATCAACTTGCCGTTTTCACTAGTCTCTTCCTTGACCAAAAATACATAAGTATGCCAAACTGCAGCAGTCAGCTTTTTCTGGACTTTGTGTGATGTCCGAGACACACAGACACACACAGAGTCCACTTCCCTTTTATATAGATTAGAAACAACAGGATACAGTAGAGGCATAGGCCTATGTTTGACAACTTTGTGTGAGTCACTCAATCACTGGCTGTGTTGCACGGCAACTCAAAGATATTTTAATATTCAGTCCATTCAGTTCTATAGTTCCCACTGTATAATAATACATTCTATACCTTCTGTGGCTGCCTGTTTGTTTTTCATGCAGACATGAATGCTTATATTATAATCAACATTTTACATGTTCACATGGGGGGGTTGCCGGTAGGTAAATCCACCATTACAATAGTTACTAATGCGAGTAACTGATGATGGCTGAAGTGTGAGCCACCAGCTGACATTGCTGCAGGTCACATAACAATATGGTTGTCAGGGCGTCTGTGTGTGACAGCGGAGAGGATAGAGGAGACTCCTCTGACATTATTGATTATCATGTTGATGGAAACAGGCTGACTGACTGGACGGCAGACTCACCGAAGCTATCACACGTCACTCTCTCCGTTCAGCAGGGGGACACATAACCTTTTGCTAACAGATGAGGTTGATGTGAGCTGAAAACACGCACGGTGCACGACTGTTAGACTGTGACTCGCGCTGCAGCCCACTGTGCAGCAGCTCTCTGGAAATAAACCCTCATTGATAAATGAAGGTTATCCGCTTGTTCTCTTCAGCATAATGACAGTGATGGAAAATCTCTGTCATGTTGTTTATACATTGTTGTCTTAACCTTTGCTGACTCTCCTTCACCACTTAATTAACTTTTCCTGAAATCAACTGGATGGATCTTATCTACTGTTACATATCACAACCAGAGACGTGAAGAACAGTAAAGAAACCAATGTATGGGATTTTTATCCAACTATATTGGAGAAATAATGTAGTATTTAGCATTGTGGTTTAATTAGTATAGAGTAAATGTTATGTTAAAAATTGATATGTTTTTACTACTTTAAATAAAATCTACAAAGATAGGTAGGGGTAGTAGGCTTTGTTTTTCTTCTTGTTTGCACTGTGATTGTTTCACATTAAAATACTTATGAAAACCATTTCAAATATAAATTTTAAATAAAATGGCTGTGAAAAACATATCATATTTTAAGCAAAGTCAATCACAACCAAAGTCTCTAATAACAGACAGAGTCAAGGTTGACATGAACAAATAAAAGGTGGCTTTAAAGTATAGGAGGGTACAAAGTAATATGAATTGGATTCATGACATGTGATGTGGTTCTAGTTTTTAATTTTGATTTAATCTTTTCAACAATAGAATACATCTATTTTCATCATGTTGCTGTTCTAGAGGACTCATCTGAAGTGTAATACTGTGACACTGCAGGTGTGTGAAACTGCTATTTATAGAGACTTACAATCCAGACAGGAAAACAATATTTATACAGGAAAAGCAATGTTAAGCAATTAATAGATGCTATCCACTGAACTTCTAGAGGTCTTTAGTTTGAAACCAATATGAAGTTTTGCCTTCATACATATAACAAGAAGTTGTACTAAAGCTGATGATTTCTACTGGTAAAGGTCTGAGTCTAATACAAACCTCCTACAAATAAAGGACTGGTACCTTCTGCAGCTGAGGGGAATACAGGCCCAGGGATGTGTTTGAGGAAATATAGTAGACCATTTTATCAGATTTTCTATTATGCACTCTTTCATTATACCTTTTTTCAGCTTCTACAAAATAAGGATGGAATGAAAAAAAAAAAAAACTAAGCTACTACAAACTGAATGAGAATTAAAGTTAATGTTGTCTCTTAACTAAGATTAAACTGAAATCCAAATTCATACTTAAAGACTAAATGAAGATCACAAAGATTAGAGATAATCCCAAAACTTCAGTGCATGTGCTCAGACATTTATGCCCAACATGTTGTGTGTAGTTTGCACCTTTTGCTTCTACTGTTCATTACAGACCAGTGTAAAGTATCCTGTATCCACCACCGCCTTCAGCGTCGTGTATTCACACTAAACCAGATGATGGACACGTGCCTGTCATTGTCTGTTTTCATTTTGATTTAAAAAGTTTGCATCAGTTTTTCTTCACGGTAATGTGGCTGCTGGCTTTAGAGAGAACCCTATACATTTATAATGCCCACGGTGGGCGGGGAATATGAGGTGATTGGTGATCAGCTGGTTGTGATCTACAATCTCACCACTAGGTGTCGCTAAATCCTGCACAATGTCTTAATTATCATCTCCAACTCTTGATTTTCTACAGTCCTTTTCAGGTGTATTTAACTTCACTAACTGTATTATCGGCACCACTCTATAGCCTTTTTTTCTTCTTTAGCATTAAAAGAGTTGCTGTTATTCGCATTGGGAACATATACTGTATAATTTAGTTTCTCTGTAGTGCCCACTTATCAGATAAAAGTGGTCTCTTATGGAGCTGTACAGTTTTAATATGGCATTATTTTTCATATTGAAGTATTACTTTGTATTACATGCTGGGTTCAGTCAGCTATTTTTTCCCCACACAGAGTCCTTACATAAAAGTCTCTTATATAGTCAAAAATGTTGCAATTACATAAACTCTGTTGTCATTAAGTTACAAGGTGTTCTAGGATTAATGGTTATTTACAGGTTTTCAGTGGCACGCTTTTACCCACTGTCCTGTTCGCGATGTTCTGTTAACAGATCAGTGCGCTGAGCAGGACTTGATGCACAATAAGTACTCACTCCCACCTCACTGGACACCAAAATTAAAGGCTTTCAATCATTTATTCTGCTGCCCTAAAATGAACATGATGTGGTGATTGTTTGGTTCTTGTTACAGAGACCAATGATACAGAGATGTTTTTCCCTCCAGCAGAATCTGGAAGCTGCACCCTGCAATCAATATTTTTATATTATCAATGGACCAAATGAGTACTTGTTATACACCATTTGTTTTGACAAGCCCAGAGTGAATTGACATTATTTTCAGCAAAACTAGGCAACATTTTTCATCTTAAAATTGATAAACTCCCTGTGTACTACCTGTCTTAACACCACACTGCTAATGAACTGAGATCTATTGTAATCTGTAATATTTAATGAGGCATATTTCATATAGTAGGTTTGCATTGAGATCACTTCCCCAGTGGAACATCACCCTTTGTTTGACATGCTGCATCATGGGATAAGTGTATGTAAAACAACATTATCTGCTTAAATTAAAGCCAGTTGGATCCTGATAACTAACCTAAGAACCAGTGGTCCGTGGACAGTGACATTTTAATGGAGGGGGGAAAACAAAGCAAAGCCTGAAGGCATATATAAATGCTGTGATGGTCTGTCATGTTCTTTCATTCAATATTAAGTATGTAAATAACACACAAAGCAAAAACAGTACAGCAGTTGTTATTTACTTGAAGTTTACACTAGTGTGTTAAACATATGTGCTAAAACCTCAGTTCTGTTCTTCACCACTGTGAAAAACAAATGTCAAGAAAATGGTTTAAACAATAGTGTTAGAAAGGTAATGAGCAATACTTTCTTTATAAATGAAATTCACTGTGAACCTTACATGATTATTTGTCAGGAAACACTGATGTTTGTTGGTATACATAAAACAGTGTTATTGAAATGATTATGTGACGGTAACGTTTGCTATGTGACAGACCGACCAGCTGTGTTTGTTATGCAGTATCACAACAGGTCTTTTCCAGTTTAAATGTGATTTTTGTGTCATTCAGTAACTTGACCAGGGCTTGGTCACGTGCAGACTCTGCAAACACACAGTACAATTACTATTTAAATCATCCCTATTTTTAATATCTGATGCAACATGTGTATCAGTTGCATGCTCGATGATTTGTGAAATGAAACAGACAGTATAAATGTGGCCTTGCTATGCATTAAAGACACTCTGAAACCTCCTCAACAAGAAGTACCATTTTTCGATTTCTTTCCTTTCATGTGCCATAAATAATACAGTATACTGCTATAATACAGGGTATATTGTACAAAAAGACAATCCTGAGGCTTTGAGAGGAATGCAGCTCTCTTCAGAACATCTCAGATGTGCCATAAAGCCTCTCGTAGTCACAGCTTTCTCTCACTTCCTGCTGTCACTTAGCTGTCTCACTTTTGATTTGTACACGCACACACACGTGCACATACTCACACCTTATTCCCAGCTCCACATCCCCTGCAATGCTTCAAGCGGCCTGCTGTCACTCTCCCTCCACCACAGAGCGGTGTTCTCTCTTTCCCTGCCTGGCCCTGCAGCACTAGTGCAGGAGCTTTCATTTGTGGCTGTCACAGGGAGTGAGAATGGAGGCACCAGGGTGGTAATGGATCTGGAGTAACCAGCTCTCACTCCAGGGCTGACAAGAACATACATGACCGGTGGATACGACTGAGCCAGGAGCCAACTCTGAAGCCTCATCTGTATGCTATGCATGCCTGCGTTTGTAGAATATGCTGATTTTTTGGGTATTAAAAGCTATGCTGAATGACCCCACACTACAAATAAACATTTTGTTTGTGTTATAGCAGAAATGTAATTTATGATTCGGTTAAAATTAGTTAATCCACTGAGTAATCTCATTTGTTTTATGTAAACTTAAATATAGTAATCAATATGTAGATGATCGACATAAGCAGATAAATAAATATCATACCATTTGCAGGCTCTTGGGATGTGGTAAATATAAAAGAAGGAAGAAACCAGGTAAAGCTGCAGTTATTTTTGACATTATGGAGCATAATTACCTACTATTGTATTTCAAGTGGTTTAAATTGAAATGAGAATGGTACCAACTTCTGCTGTGGAAAATCTACCCTGCAGACTTTAGCTAATCACAGGTGTTTTCAGACAGGTAAGGAGGCTAAGATAAGAAAGATAATCCTTTAATAGGACCACAATGGGGAAATTTGCAGTGTACCAGCAGCACAGAGGTAGGAAGAGATATAAACAGTATAAACAGTATATGCAAAAATACAAAAAATACATAAAGTAGCACTCAGTAGAGGCACGAAAGCTGCAGCTCTTGTTAAGTGCGATTACCTTTCACCTTATTGGTTAAATATGTGGAAACATGATTGCTGTAATAACCAATCACTGATCAGATTTCCTCACATGCGTCTCCTGCTCTACTCTGTTACTTGACACAGAACATTGGAAAAGTGTCTTCATATCTCCATAGTGTTGTTTCAGGTATCAGACAATCTTTATTGATATTCTTTTTTTTTTTTAACAAAGAGAAGACAAGTGCAGAAGGAAGGTGTGTAATTTCAAAATGATTTTGTGAAAATCCAAAGGTTGTTATCCTTCTTAAAGCCCAGCTTTAAAGTTTTAATTACTGAGTTTTACGTTGTTCCCTTATCGTACTGCCGATCTGTTTTACATTCTTTGATTTTGATGACCCAGCACAATTTAATCGAACCTTTTGCTTTGTTCTGAAAAGAACTTTGTAGAGACCATTACCAGTAAGGGCCAGCACATGACATGCTGCTGCTCTGTTGGTAGATGATGCAGTCACTGTAGGCATACAGCATGATTACTCTTGTTGTGAGAGCTTCACATAAGCTGCAAATGCAGAGAGCCTCCCAGGAGAGGCCAGCTCTGAGCCTCTGGGTGAAGGACTTTTGAAGTAGCGTCCACTCGATGTATGAGCTCAGTCAACCCACTAAAATCCAAAGGTTGGTGTTTGTTTTTCACCCCAATGCCTCAGCGATTCCCTGCTGCTCTTCTACAGCAACTATACAGGGTTATTCAAAAAGAATGAACCGATTTCATTACGCAATATTCTAATAAGGAAAAGCAATAGAAAACTCCAGCCAAGTCACAAGTATTCTACTCACAATCAACTTTTATTTCCTGTCTTACAAGTGTTCAATGTGGCCACCACCTGCAGCACGGGCAACATCAATGCAATAAGAGAATTCCTCCCAGACGCTGCCTGTCAGAAGATTTCTATTGCTTTTCCTTTTTAAAATATTACATAATGAAATTGGTTCATTCTTGTTGAATAATCCTGTAGTTTGCAAAAACAATTACCATTATTTAACAAATTCAATAAAATGACTCCTAACACAACAGACTTGACCAAAACACATCTTACATATTGAACCTTTAAAGTGCATAAATGTTCTTTAGTTTTTGTTGGAGTCTGTGTTACGCTATAAGCTGGTCATTTACTGACATCTAACTCCAGTCTTTAGTTGTTGACAGTCTTGGTTGCTGCACTGATTCCTATTTGATGTACTCCAACGGCGGATTTATCTACCGCCGACCATGGACATAGTCAACGTTGATTTGGTGACTACTATATCCTATCCAATGGAAGGTGCTATTGTAACAAAATAATCATCTTTATTACCACTTCACCCTTCAGTGGTCATAATGCTATAGCTGATCAGTGTACACTCCAATGCAGGTTCACATAACACACTTGTCTTACACTGTGAATATCAGGCTGTTCTGTGTTTCTAGCTAGCTAAAAGTTAGTTAGTTAGCCTGCTCACAATAAAGTGGTAAATATAAAAAAGCTCTAAATTAGAATTAGAAAGAAGAAAATCATAAATCATAAATCGTGTCATCTCCATGTCATTAAATGTGACTACAGCCAAACTAAAAACTACTAAAAGTGTACATGTCCATTCATGTTTTTTTTTAAGTGTTCGTGTGTGATTGTCATAGTGTTAATCACTTTGTTTTTAATCATTTATTTGATGTGCTGAAAACAGGGAAATGACTGCAATGAACAATCACAGTCCTGAATCCGTTATACAAATGACCACAAACCAACCAGTCCTGGTGTACCTGCATCACACAAGCAACACGGCAACTCCTGTTTTCAAGATTTTATTCTTGCAAATGTATGACTTTTTAATTTAGAAGAATTGTACTTCAGATCTGTTTTACATTCTTTGCTTTTGTTAACCCAGCACACTTTAATCCAGTGGTTCTCGATCTTTTTCTGTCGGACCCCCTTTGGAGGACAAAAAGTCTCCAGCACGCCCCCCCAACCCGTCAAACAATGGTACAATTCTAACTTTCATTGAAAGAAACATCAATATTGTAACAATCCTTTTTGCATTTCCTTGAATAATTTGTTTTACAAATTAAAAATAACTTAGATTTTTGCTTGAACACTACAAATAAACTCGACAAGACTGCTCCAAGAGACAATATTTTTCCAAATAAAAATAGGAAAGGCCCAATTATCTTACAACTATTACAATAAAGTTACTTTTTTTAGAACAACAAACACATTTTGGTAACAAAGATGGACATTTTAACAATATCAGTGGCTGCAATGAGCTCGTTTACATTGCAGATCTCAGAACATTAAAGCGCAAACTGTACAAACTGTGCAAAACAGAACCATTGCACATTTTTCTTTTCAAGTAAAATCCTTGTTCATTCTCCAAACCTAAACTCTGTGTCTACTCTAGTGACAGATCACCATGGCAGTAGATTTGTTTGTTGTACGTCCCTAAAATGAGTCCAGGGTGCACCAATGCTAAAACATTAGTTCCATCTGTTACATGTTCTAACGTGAAGAAAAAAAAAACCACTCAGGAATGATCCCATGCCCCCCCGGCAAGCCTTCGCGCCTCCCCTAGGGGGTCTATCCCACAGTTTGAGAAACATTGCTTTAATCTAACCTTTTACTTTGTTCTGAGAAGAACTTTGTAGAGACCATTACCAGTAAGGGCCAGCACATGACATGCTGCTGCTCTGTTGGTAGATGATGCAGTCACTGTAGGCATACAGCATGATTACTCTTCTTGTGAGAGCTTCACATGAGCCACAACTGCAGAGAGCCTCCCAGGAGAGGCCAGCTCTGAGCCTCCGGTGGTTGAAGGACTTTTGAAGTAGCGTCCACTCGATGTATGAGCTCAGTCAACCCACTAACACTCCCACCACAAACTGGAGCACATGTTTCATCATAGAGTGTATGGATTATATATGGTGCAACAATAAAAAAGTGGCTGTGTGAATGATCTGTGAGGGGACATACACATCAAACTGACCCATTTTATTTGAATCTGTAAAACAAATTTAATCATTTGTTGCCTGTGTGACTAAGAACACTATATTTGGACTTGAGGTCATTTCATTTATTTACAGACTAACACATTGCATCCTGTTGCATCACGATGATGATAATGTATGAAGTCAAGCTGAGCCATGCAATGATTGTGCGTGGATACGCTATATGCATTACAAATCAAATCACACTTCTGTCTTGAATATTTTAACATATTTATACCAGTGGTGGGCCATGAGGGCCAGCAAGGCCTTCTCTGCTCGCCCAAACATCATCAGAAACACTGACCTACATTTACAACCTAAATTGTAATATTTGTTCCATGAAATTGTTTTAATTTATTCTCAATTGAATTTCTTAGCGTTTCTCTTGGCTGCGCTGCTTCCAGTTTGTGTAGGTGAATGTAAGATATTTTGTCCAATCAGATTTCAGTGTCTATGTGTTGCCAGGGTTAAGCTAATCTGCCCTGGGCCTTCAGAATCAGTAATGAAGGCCTATGTAACTTAAACTGTATAGCATCAGGACTGTTCCTTTAATCAATCAGATTTCAGTTTCACCTCACAGGGCCAACCCCCAATGTCATCCCAATGTCATCTGATTGGATGGTAAGAGCAAAACTATTATTTGATAAAGCTTTGGAAATATTCTTTTTGATTCATGGCAATAAAACTAATTTTATTGAATTGAACTAAATTATTAATACATTTGAGGTAGACTTTTTTACTCCTACAATGGCTGACAGAGGAGAGGAAAATGATTAGGTGTCTGACATACTTCAAAATCCATTTTCAAGACAGACAGACTTTTCCAGATAAGCCGAACATCGTGAGGAGAGGTCGGACAACCCCGATGCTAGCTGGCAGGTCTAACAGACATTCTCTGTCCTCAAGAGAATATAAACTTACGTCAGGAATATGACTGGACAGAGGAGACTGTCCGCCTTGGCCTCCATGGACATAAAAAAGGACTTATTGATGGAACTCAAACACACAGATCACCTCTATGACAGAGGCTCTGAAGTTTTCCTCAAAGAAAGGAGGAAGGAGGAAGATTTTATATATAAATAATGAGCATCTCTGAGTAGACTATGGTGTTTTGTATGTTTTTGTCATGTTATTAGATAAATACTGACTGTGAACTGCTCCAGATGATGTACATGGTACAGTTGTGGTTGTAGTGTAGAGGTTTGGAGTTGTCTAAACTGGGTTTCTTGCTTTAGTAATAATGGCATTCACCCTCAATATGACAAATGTCTCTGTCTTTAATGACACGTTATGATATGTTATTTTGCATTTTTTGTAAAGTATTGATGGTTTCTATAATTGTGATGTTATAGTGGTGGATTAAGTCGAGTAAGTCCCCACTGAAGGCCCAGGTACCAAATGCACGGCCCGCCAATGATTTACCCCCTATCTACTGTCTGTAGAAATGATATGGTTCATGAAAAATCTAAATGTGGCTCTGTCTCCATTTCAGTTAAATCCTGTTCTTCCTATTTGTTGTCTTTGTTTGTTGAAATAAATACAAACATTTACACAATATGTGTGATCGCTAAAAGAATCCCACAGTCACATCCACTTGTCTCCTCCTGTGGTTAGAAATCTCAAAGCCATGCAAGTGAAAATAAAGTTTCTTTTTCTGTCAAACTAATCAGCATTACCTCAAATGGTACAACACACTTTCTTGGTTACCACAGATTTTTTCCAGACCCCATGATAAAACCCACTGAGCTGCTGCTGAGGATTTTCACTCCAAAAACCTACACACAGGTGACCAGTGGAGCTTAAAAGCCTGCATGCATTAGTCAGATTTTAAAGTGGTTTAGATCTTTTGAAAAAAGCATCCAACATTGTGAAAACCTGTAGGAGTCGAGGTGTGCAGAGCACCATCTTGATTCTTGCCTCTTTTAGATGAGTAACAGCATCCAGACTGGGACGGTACAGTGCCACTTCAAAGACTGTGGCCGCTGTTATTTTGCACAAATTTCTGCAGTAATTAAGAAGCATCTCATCTGAAAATACAGTATCATTCAGTGCTATTTCTCTGAACGAGGGAAATACTGTTAACCTTGTGGGAATGAAATATCCTCTTCTGATGAAAACCACTCTTCCCAAAATGAGGCCATTTTTCAGGACACTCAGAACACACACATAAACAATCTTCAACAAAATGACTCCCAGCAGGGTAATTCAAAGTTCATTGGATATTGTATGTGGATGACAGAACAAAGTTTATGTACACTACAAGTACTCCAGCACAGTCGCACAACTTTAATACCTCTACTACTGTATACGTTTGGGAAAGAGTGGACATGTAAAGTGTCTAATACATGAAACAGGATGTGTAATGAAAGTTTAAAATGCATTTATAATGTGTGTTTTTGTGTGAAAGTACACTATGCAATTTCTGTTTCATCAAAAACAATAACAAAAGTTGTATTTTTTTTTAAAATAAGTCATCAAAAAACTCAGATAAACTACCCTGCTTTGTCAGATATCGTACATCTCATGAAGTAAGGTCATGGAATGTTTACAGACAAGGTAATGTAGTACAGTTTTACATTTAGAGTAATAAAATAGTTTCCAATCAGCAGACATCCAAATTAAACCATATGCTACATGAAATAAGTTTACAGTTCTCTGAATTTGAACAGTTTTACATTCAAGTAAATACAGGGTGTCCCAAAAAAATGACATAATTTCATCACCTAATAATTTGTTTAAAATTGGTTTGCTCTTTTTGCTCAAAAAAGTGTAATATTTTTTATTTTTTTGCTTTCAGGAATAGAATATATAAATAAAACTAAAAATAAAACATTTTATGTCCAAAATAAATCCTATTAAGTATCATTTCTCCTGACCATGTAGTCACTCTGACATCTCAAATGATGTCAATTTTTTTAGGACACCGTGTACATACACACACACACCTACACACATACATACATACATACACATCCTTAGATTTGATATTCACTAATAATACAGTATCACTGAAGCTTCACAAACTGAGAGATTTTGTTGAAGACTAAGACAAACAGAGGAAGGGCGCTAGTGTGCAATTAATACCAACTTTCTGCAGCCGACATGTGCAACGTGAGGCTATTTCCATGATATTACAATGAATTTACTTAGTAAATTCCACACTATACTTTTGTCTCATTGTCTGTTTTTATTTAAGCTAATCTCAGCTAATGTTTCACACTGTTGCCACTGTAGAGAAGCAGAATAAATCTCTACACAGGCTGGCATCATAGAAGTAGGAAACTAACACAGCTGGTATCTTAATAATGGAGTTAGCTAATGTCAACAAACAGCTGGCTTCCAGCACCAATGAGACTTACACAAACATTACATAAACACGTGAGCATGTCAGTCTTATATGTTGAAGGCAGATTACCTCAACCTTCTCGACAGGACTGTGTTTGGACCCATCAGTTTCCTATCTGTTGCACTAAATATGTACTTTCAATTGCTTACATAAAATCATCTCAAGATAATGTATTCATATTCATGCAAAATGGGATAAGCTTGAGAAAATGATTGTTTTGACACTGGTTCCACCAATGGAGAAGCTGTGTAATTGTCATGAGAAGGGTGGTATATAAAGCATCCATACATAATGTGACCTACAGAATAAACAGTGTGGGTATGATGACTAAAACGTAAAAAAAAAACCACTTTTCATGTGAAGGTTGTCTACGCTGTATATCATTATATCATTTGTGTTTGTATGGAAGACACCATTTTGATGTTTGCTATGTATTTGTATATGAGTGAAAACACCTTCAGCTGTCCTGATGTCGTGTCTAACCTCAAACAGGTCATGTGACATTACCTGCAGTTTAGCTATAAGCTCAGCTGACGGGGAAGTGCAAACACTGACAATGATGCATGTGGCTGGGGATTTATTTTTGGGATTTATTTCAAGGATGATGCGCTAAAATAAGAGCTAACAGAGGACATCTGCTTTGAGGAAATTTACATGTTAAAAGAGACTGCTGTCGTAGCTCAGTGTGATGGTTTAACTCATTTACTCCATTGCCATCATACAGAACTGGAAAATGCACACCCTTTGAGCAGATTCAAACCTAACAATAAAGAAACATAAAGGGAGTTATAGTGATTGAAAAGAGGAAATAGTGTTGGTGAGAAGAAGGCAAACAGCATAGAAATAAGGTTGTACATGAAAAAAAAGCGCCTCATTGTGTCCTGGGAGAGATCAGATTTAATGATACATTCCTGCACCACATCAGCGTAATACCAAAACTAGAGTAACAAGTGACAAAAATCTATAATTCTACTGCAATTCTTGTTTAAGAATAGTGCTTTCCATGAAGACACCCGTCAGATTTTTGTTGAGAGCAGCATTAAATGTGACGGTCATAATTCTATATTCAGTAAAAAGCCTGCTCCAGGCAGGCCCCAAAGACCTGCTGACCAAAAACTTTTAACAGTTCCACCTATCAGACTGAAAACTAAAGGTGACTGTGCATTTTTCTGTGATAGTCCCTCAGCTTTGGAACGTCTTTCCTTTCAGTGTGACATTAGCAGACTCCTCTGCAGTGTTTTTAACGCCTACTCACTATTACAAGATGAGCATTTAGGGTTATTGATTTACCATCAATGTAGACATTCTTTTATGCATATTTTTATTTTAGCTTTATTTATATATTTGACACTTTTGTCCGCTTCATGTCCTTGATTCTGTTTTCCTTAAGCCATGCTACTAAAAACACCTGTCACAACTAAACCATTATAGGCCTGTAGGTCTAAGCTACAGTGGTGTGAAGTATGTGAACCTTGAAAATTCATGAATTGGTCATAAAACTTAGTCTGATTTGCATCTAATTCACATGGACAGACACAATGTTCTTAACCTTTCTGTTTATATTTTATGTCTTTATTGAACACATCTCTTAAACACTGTGTTTGTTTGTGTTGTATTAGATTAAAGGGTACCTGTAGTGAATTTTCATTGCTAGCTATCTCAAAAGATCACGTATCATGATATTGGTTTAGATTTATATAGCACTTTTCTATCAACGCATACTCAAAGCGCATACATTGGATACAAATTTGCGCCTCATTTGCTTATAAGTGATGCACAATTCACAATCATTGCCGTAAGCATCACAGTACAGGTTCACTCTACACTTGAGACTTAGCTGCAGATCAGATCACATTTTATAACCAGTTCATGTCGAAAACCTGCAAACCACAGAGGACTCACGTTCTTTTTTCTTGCTAACATAAGTAGCAATCAAATGCTTTGAGACACTAGTCAGACATATCATTCTTCCATATGTTTTTCCTTTCTTGGATCTTCTCAGACGTGCATGCAGACAAATGAGAGCATCATCTCTCCTACATTACTTATTAATAAACGTGGACACCAACCAAACTACACCAGACTTCATTGATTTTAGCTCAGCCTTTAATACAATCCAGCACCTACAGGTAATCAACACCTCCAAGTTCCATCACTACTAATCCACTGGATCCATTACCTCTCCTCCAACACACCACAAGTAGTGAGGGTTGACGCTGTGCCGTCACCCACCATTAACGTCAACACCGCTGCTCCACAGGAATACTCTGTCCATTTTCTTTACAACCTTTAGTTGGGACGCAGCTACCAATTTCGGGCCCCTTGAAACATTATCTTGTTGGACCCTTGCTCCAAGAAAGTCACTTGGAATAAATTGTCGGGGGGGTGGGGGTGGGGGGGAGTGTTGGACCGTTGCAAAGTGAAA
>JAPQRQ010000001.1:17457001-17469936 GCA_037367365.1 Apogon talboti
AGGGACTGGAAATACTCAAAAGCTAAGAGTGCTAAGAGTTTTTTTTTCTTTTTTTTTCTTTTGAATGTCAGAGGCTTCTGCTGCTCATTTCTCTGTATCTAAGGCCGCCACAGAGCTTAGACATTAATGACATACTTCCTCCATTTTGGTGTTAAGTTGTGGACATTTCTTTGGAGACTCACACACAGTTACTATTGAATTGTATTTTGTACATTCATAAAACACTAATTCTCACTAATATCAAACATATACTAAGATGTTATCACTATGACTGTTCAACAGCCATGCTCATATGCAGATGCCAAGATGAAATGAGATAAATCAAGTGAATCTGCAAAGGTAATTTCCTCTGTGCTCTGCCGTCTGATATTCAGTTGTCAGGTCACGAATGTGCTGTATTTGTAATTTGTAATGGTTCAAGTCATGAAAGACATCACACTTCAGATGCACGAAAGAAGAGAACAATCCGTTCCTCTTTTGTGAAGCTGTGAACAGATGTGTGGAGCGAGAGATGACATTTTACATAAACAAATAAATTGAATTCCTCATGCGGTGCATCTTTCAGTATTTCAAAGAGATAACAGCGTATTTCCTTTTATGCGCAAATGTTAATGGAAAAATAAATCTGAAACACTTGCAGTCAGGATTTATTGTCTTGTAGCTGAGGCATATCTGAGTCAGATATGAAAATCTGCTGCATGAGCTGCAGACAGGAGCTTCATTGTACTGATTCACTGCTTTTCCTCACACAATCCGTGCAATACATTAAAACACTGTAGCTAATTAGGAGCTCAGACTAGTTAGACCAACCATGAATCTCTGCAAGAATATTTTATTTTACATTTAAACAGCTTAGTAAAACTGTCACAAAAGAACTGTGGCTCCTTAAGAAAAGCAGAAAATGCATTTAGGGGTGCAGCCAGGAATTAAAGGCCCTATGAAAAGTTTTACACAGCTGAGTGGTTCAAACTCTAGTCCTTGTCCGCAGAAACTGAACCCTGAATATCTTTCAGTGATTCTTTCACCGGTGTGCGAATGGGGGAGTGTGCCCGTCCATACTCTGTGTTCGTTTCATCTATATTTCTGTCTGTCTCTTGGAAGTTTATGGATATGTTAATTGAATGTTGCAGTACCACTGGGAACAGTGAGGGGCAGAGTTAAGATTGAATGAATAAGTTCAACAAATGGCAGAAGTTTTCAAGGAGCGACTGTGTGAGTTGGTGAGAAACTATATACGTAGTTACGACAACTAACCTTAACTAACCTTCTTAATATTAACATTAGTAATATCTCCTCTGCTGTCACCATGTTTGTTATCATTGACTTTCTTCTTCTTCTCTTCTTGGTGTTTGTCCAGTATGTTATTTCAGAGTGATGAAAGTGGATATTAACAAAAATGACCTCTGATCTCTGATCCATACTTGAACATTGTAAGAGGTGGTAATGCACCCAAAGGAATGGAATTAAACAGACATTACCTGTCATAAAGCAGAAGAAAGAAGAGGAAGTCTATTCTGAGCTGCTGTAAAAACAATCATTGGTGTGCTCTGCGAAAAGCAAATCATTCCCTCTGCAAATATAAATAGTTTAATCTAAGGTAACTAAAACACAATGGTCCAAGGGATTATACACAAATGAATACATAATGATTAATACTCTATTAAATACCCAATTCTAATTAGATCCCCCTAAATCCCTGTCACTGGACCTTTAACATTAATGAATAAATAGAACTTAAACACCGTATATATTAATCTCTCTATCCAGACTAATTGTGTATGGATTCAACATGAATGCCAACCAGCACATGTGTCAACGCTCTTCACCTCCTCCTGCATTAGGTCTGGAGACAGAGCTGCTTAGCCTGAAGCTGGAACAGTTGAACAGCTTAACTGCTTAAAGTAGCTTTGTGTTGATCAAATAATGGAATGCAAACAGTTTGCTGTGAAGACGTTCAGTGGCTAGCCAATATAATCGTCCAACATATTCCAAAAAAGTGTGAAAACATGTCTGGAACTACAACAGGCAGTGTTGACTAATGAGGCCATGGAGTTATTCTTCATCCACAAAGAATGACATAACAGCCATTTTAGATGGAACGCAATAACAATGTGTTTCTTCTACTTTGTTTATGGAGCCTACACAACATTGCCTCATTATTTGTTCCAAAGTATTTTATGGAAACAATTATAATTTGCATTTTCATTTTTGTGAATCTTTAAAAGCTGACATCCAATTTGCTTTACATTTTATGGAAACTATTGTTCACATCAACCATATTTACACCTGATAATTTTTGCCAAAAAGGGAAAAAAAAACCCAAAAACAAAAAGCACAGATTAACTGATTTTGTGCTACAAACAAAACAATAAATAATGAAACGGCCATAGACAGTGTTGTGGCCAGAGGCCTTTTTTTTCATGTTTTATAACCTGATAATAGTCTTGTTTTCTCTATCTGCAAAATTGAGGGAGTTGCGGTCAAAAATTAGGTATTGTGAAAATCATGACCTGGAGTTTGACCTTTCAAGGTCATCAGAGGTCTTCCTCTTAGTTTATAATACAAAGTTAGTCGATATCTGTCTTAGTTTTCAAGATAGAAGGCATTTTCTGAATATGCAAATTAGGTGCTTTACCCTTGGTCACTTTAGATGCCAATAACTCATAATCTATATATACGCGTGTATATGAGGTAGAGGTAATCAAAAAAGAATTGAATTCCCAATCATTTGGCATTAGTTTGAAATCACTACGATAAACAGATTGGAAGTTATTAGCAATAAACAAATTTTACATACGGTACGATACCAACCGGACGTCATACAACCTAGAGTTGCGAAATTTGGCAAATGAGAAGGGACTTGCACAGAGATGTTGCATATTAAATTTTGGTATGATTGGATGAATATTGCCAATATTATAGCCATTTGAAAAGTCAGAAAACTGAGTTTACTGACCCTGCTGACATTGACCCCGGGACGCTGACGAGGGCGTGACCCTTATGACGTCATGATGCATACCATCAGATGCAGAATGGGCAGAATTTGGCTTTGGTATGAAGTTGATATGATGATTTTGACGCAAGTTTTGGCGAAAATCCATTTTTGAACTTTGACCTCTATTTCAGCTGTACTTTGGCGTATTATTGCCAAAAACTAATCAGGTCGACGAGAGAATATGGCAAATCATTTGGTCACAGTTTTATATCAATAATGCTTGAAATGTGACCGCAAGAGCGCATACAGACAAACAGACAGACAGACAGACAAACAGACAGACACAAACTGACCAATATGTTTGCCCTCCAGCAAGCAATAAATAAATAAATACATACACACATGCATAAATACTTAATTACAGTATGTAATCTGCACTTTTAGAGTCAAATGTTTCTCTCACAGATAAATTGAGACCTGGACTTAGGTTCGTCATGTGGCTAAAAGAACAAGTCCAAATAAATGCTGAAGTTGCCTCAAGTCTTGTGGTTGGGAGAATTAGAAACACAAGCACACATACCCCACTCTGATGGTATTAATCTTTTCACAAGTCCAAAGACACAATAATATTGATTTCTTTCAGACATCCATCTCTGATCAAACTAAAAATGAAAAAGGGTCTGGGCTATTTCTCTCTCCCTGTCATAAAAACTCATAGAAACAAAAGTTAAAAAATAAAATCGAACACTTTGACGACTGGATCAAGCCTTTTTAATCGAGTCCTGCAGTTAGGGGTAAGCGTGTTGAGGTTCTGATTTTTTTTCTGGTGTAACTCAGTGTTGATTGCATTGATCAGAAGTCACCGAGCCCTAAATGATAGTCTGTGGAGTTTACTCTTTGGATCCACACACTTATTGACCGCTGCTTGTATCCTGAAATCAGTCTAAACAAATGATACCTTTGAAAGGACGAGGTGGTTTCAGTTTTTCTGAGCCACTAATGGATAGGGACTGGATTCACCTGGTCCAGCTCTGACACTGTATTAAAACAGGAGATCATCAATAATGAAGCGGGTCAGTGTTGTGTTGGTCAAAGTGGTTCAATCAGGGACACAGGGAGGTAAAACAATACATGGTCTTGCTGCAGGGTTGTAGCACACCAATCAGTCAAATGACATCTACAAACAACATGCACTGCCGTCTTCAACAACTAACACTTGAACTACTAACAATTTAAGATGGAACTAACATACAACTTGAAAAAACAAAGCTAAATATTTTTAATGTTTGTGTGATAGCTTAAAAGGTTAAATGAGTAAGTGATGTTTCCAATGTAGAAAAGTGAGCTTATCGACATTATCTTTTTGTCCTCGCCTCTTCTGAGCTACGCTGAATGTTGTTTGTGTTAATCCTGGTGTCATGTGTGTCACAATAAGCGTTCATGTGAAACACAGCAGGAGAACCAATGTTTAGCGGCAGCAAAATTAATCAAACAAAGCTTCGATTCAGGAAAATTGTAATATCTATCTATCTATCTATCTATCTATCTATCTATCTATAGACTCGAGTCAATTAATCATTTCAGCTCTAATCTTAAGCAATGAATGTGTTCATCATGTCACTATTAAAGGTGATCCTAAGTAGTTATAGTTAAATTAAGTAGATCTTATGCATTTATTTGCCAAAAATCTGAATGGTGTGGTTTGGGATTTCCCATATTCAATTCTGTCCACTCGAGGAAAAATTATGCTGTGCACTGATGAATGGTGGTGTGTTGTATTGACATGATGTCAGCTCTGCCACAGACCAGGAAAATAGTCTGGGGGTGGGAGGGTCAATGAATTATTAATGCTCTGCTCTGCCCAGTGCAAGGCCCACGTGTCATCTTGATGGCCTGCCTTAACAACTTCTGTTTTATGCTGCAACATGCTCAATAAAACATTTTTCTTTCTTTCTTTCTTTCTTTCTTTCTTTCTTTCTTTCTTTCTTTCTTTCTTTCTTTCTTTCATATTGTATCTTACCCTTTCTCAAAGCCCATAAAATATCTACATTCCGATATAAGGTCACGGTAGTTTTTCAAATATTAACCTTCGCTCAAGTATATCACAAAGCCACCAATGCACCACAGCAATGACCTTTCCTGTGCGAAATTACTTTAATTCAATTTTCCAGTCAGTCGATCATTACTAGAAAAAGTAGTTGACCCTGTTCACACACAAGTTGAACATCGCCTTCACTGCCAGTACTTTCAGGTGAATCATGTGGTTTTGCGCATTGATAGAAGACAGAATACAGCGGCCTAGAAGGTAAAAAGTATAAATATAACCTTAAGATATATGATTTTATTACATTATTACATTTATAATATTACATATTACAAGCCATTAGAAATACAACATGAGGTTCAGCTATGACACAAAGAGACATGGACACACAATAGTATTGAAAGCCAAAGCACAATCTCAATTTAGAATATACAGAAACATTTCACAAAGACAGTTATTTCACCCAAAACTATATATATAGTTTTTAAGAGGAAACATTTGTGAAAAACCAAAACATTGATAAAGCTGTAGTTTATATGATGGAAACACGGCCGAGTCTGTAACACTGAGGATGATGCATGTTAAACTGAAACAACAGAGAAGAATGTGTATTCAATTCATGACTGTAAATGCCAGCAGACACTGATCTGAACACATCTGTTGGTAGAAAATGAGTCTAATTAAGCCTGACTTAGAATAAACCACAAAAAATAAAAACTAAATAAACAAATCAAATGCAAATAAAGAGGTATGAGATGGAAGACAAAAAGGCAAAAGAGAAAATAATGAAAAGATAATATGTTTTGAGTGTTACTGGTAGTTTTTAAGTATTGCTCAGTAGTGAACACCACAAATGTGAATCATAGTGTGGTGGTTCGATAAAATTATTTCCTTGACACACACATGGATAATGCTACTAGAACCACTAGAGTGAACATAATAATAATAATAATAATAATAATCATAATCATCATCATCATCATAATAATTATTATTATGATGATGATGATGATGATTATTATTATTATTATAGTGAACACTTTGGATACATTTTTAAAGGGAAATTATTAGTGCAACTAGCCACTTGACATCAAAATACCCAAATGAGGCTAAAGGCTAAATAACATATATATATCCAGTGACTAAAATAAGTACAGTGGTTGGTCCCTTGACTTACGAGTTTAATTCGTTCCATAACCGAGTTCGTAACTCAGTATGCTCGTATATCAAATCCATTTTCCTCATTGAAGTTAATCGAAATGCCATTAATCCATTCCAGCCCCATAAATAGAAATACGTGGAGATAATGTCTAGCATATCCAAAACGTATTTCTAACCAATGAGTAACGTGCTTCGAACCTATGTGGAATTTATACTGAACTTATCTCCAACGCATATTTACAATTGTAGACGTATTTGATGTGTTCTGGATGACCTCTTTTCACCTCTTCCAGACATGCGGTAAAGCGTTTCAGCACCTCCCCTCTGGACAGCGCCTGGACTTTGTTGTGCAGCAGGAGATAATACCTGTAACACTTCATATCAACATAATCTTCAAATTTAGAATTCCATTTAAAAAACTAATGAACTAAAATAAAATAAATTTTAATTAAATGCTCATGATTAATTTTCCAAAGCCACAGGGAGCCACAGCAGAGGAATGATAGAGCCACATTTTTCTCTGGAGCTGCCCGGTAGGATATGTAAAAAGGGGGAACCCATCAGTACTCGTCAGACACCGTGGTGAGCAGAGAGATGGAGGATCCGGCACAAGGATGCCTACTAGCTGTCCTCCAACATTTTTCTTTTTATTGGCTATGACAACTAGCGGCAGCGTATCCGAAGCTCACTCTTAACTCGGATTTTGACTGGCAACTCAAAGCAAAAAATCAACTGATCAATGGCCTCTAACTCAGAAAACTTGTTAGTTGGTGCACTCATTAGTCAAGGCACCACTGTAAATAATAAACAAACAAACAAACAAATAAATAAATACACATTTGGAAAGAATAACTCAATTAGTATTATAAATAACACTTAAAATAAACTATTTTACCAGTTTTTTGTATTGATTACATATTGTGTCATGTCACTGTATCTTAGTTTGTTACATTTCTCAGGTGGCAGCTGAAGGTTCCTTAAGCTTCATTTAATGTGGAGAAATTGGCAGGTTAGCTCATATTCTCCAGGTAGCTTGACCACCATTCACAATATTGACAATATTCCACAAAACATAATGACATTTGAAACTGCACAATATTTCAGATCAGTTGTAACTGAATAAAAAATAAACCAAATAGACTTGGGTTATGCCCAGTCGTGAACATTAAACTCCACCTTTATTTAACTAAAATGTTATGGTCCCTCTTTCTGCCTCATGAACGCTGGATGATTATGTTTCTCACTTAGTTATGTCATTATTTTGACTAATTATTTTCCCCAGCCCCTTATTTTAATTAATTAATTAATTAAATCAGTTTATTATATAAATGACTTTGTAAACCTAATGGCACTTTCACTGTCTTTTGTTATAGTATGAATGAGGTTATAACAGGCATGTTGCACCCTCAAAATGACTGGACAAAAGGACAGCCATCCCTGTTTTTGTAAGTTTTATTAATGAAAAATATTCCCCACAGTTCAGTACAGGCATGTGTATTTGTTTTATCCATTCACACAGTGCACGTCTCTGTTACTCTCTTGAAGGGGTCAGTGCTTTTCTTGAAGGTAAATAAAATATGTCCTTTTATTCACAAGGATACAGGTATGAATCTAACTCTTAACATGCATTAAATAAATGAACTATGACTGTTTGAGTGCTCCAGTAAACCTGCAGGATGCATTTTTAAAGCTCTCAGTTTTGTTGTTTGTTCAGAACTTTCAGTCATTTATTAATGCTGCATGTGGAATTTGTAGATGAAAGAACTGGAGAGTGTGAGTTGCACATTATATATTCAATGGGGACAATTGTAAGTGGGTAGTGGGGCTATTTGTGGGGTCTGGATGGAGCAGTTGTACTGTAGGGTCTTCCTGATAAACTGGAGCTGAAGTTGTTCATGGAGAGAAATGGTTTGTTATTTTTTGTGTTAGGATAATTCTTCAGTACCGGCTTGGGCAGCTGGACTTACCCAGATATCCCAGTTCACCAGAAACACCTTAAATAACTGTAGTTATTTCAACTGTATGATTAACCATTCTCTGGTGATATGTTGTATGTGTTGCTGCTGTGTTGGTTCTATTAGAGGCTCAATTCCAAAAAAGTCCAGACCTGTTTATTTTTGATCATTTCAAAGTCATGTGTATGAAGACATAACACATGGATATTGTGGTTTCTGATGCTCTGTCCACACTAATTTTGCACACACAACTAATTTTCACATTATTATTTTTTTTGGTTGTTTTTTTTTGTTTTGTTTTGGTTTTTATTGTACTGTATTTTATTATGGTGTTTTAGAAAGGCCCAACCAGGGACAGGAGTTGTAAATTAGCACTAGCTATAAACTTATATGCATCACACCAGCTGCAAGCTTGTAACTATGTCTGTCTGCATTGTCCCTGTCAAATAAATAAATAAATAAAAAAGAACAACAAATATTGCACTCTACGTTTATGTTGTTTTCAGTAAGAAAAACTGACATCGTTAAAAACTCTGTGTTTGTGTGTAGCCCTTCTGGACAGCGAAAACAGACACACTGGAAAACAACAGCATCACACCCCATTTTGTCTTCTGTTGCTTTGTGTAAAGGTGGTAAAACCCGAAACACCCAATGCAGATGTATAATCCAGTGTGTGACCTGCAGCAGATCGAGGTCAGCCCGGATACCTTTAGGAGACAAAATGGACCAGAAGTGTATTCTCTACATAATGTACAGAATACACTTCAACAACCCAAACAAATCCTTCAGGTAAGAGGCTTATCCGCAGTGTCCACAGTTGTAAATCCAACAGAAACGGTGGTTTGTCTGAGTGTTTGTACCACTTTGTAGTTGTTTTTGCATTACTGTGTGGACAGAGATAGTTTGTAAAATGAAGGTTGTGTGTCGAAGGAAAAAAAAAAAACCAGAGGAAGAAAATATATGTTTAGAAAAATATTGTTAGTGTGGACAAAGCATGAGTTTCTAAAAAGACAAAAAGCTTAAACTCAGTTTATCAGAGAAGCATTAGTTGATTTGACAACTGTTAAATAAAGCTGTTGCAAAGCCAATAATAACAGTCTCAGTCACCTTCAGCGTCAATAACAGTCACAATATACTGATTTCTATGTCAAGGTTTTAGGTTTTTTGAGAAAATTCTATTGCCTGCTCCTGGTTCTTCAGTGCTTCTCTATTACGCCTTTACAGCAGCAAGACATTACAATGCAAACTACTATTAGCTTAGAAATGGAGTCAGCTAATGTCAACCTGCAGCTCTAAACATACGAGCACAAGCATATCTTGCAAAGAAAATGTTTAACTTACAGCAGGAGCATAAGTGACATTTAGGTATTCGATGCACAAATAAAATGCTTGTCAGAATCTCTTTTTTCCAACTTACCTCATGTCTTATTGCCACGGCCCACATGTGTCTGCATAATGGGTCAGTTTTATAGCTCAACGGCTGACCATGAGCATGTGCAACCACATAATAATTAATTTAATTGTAATTCTATATTTATATCAATAGTTATATAAATACAAAATTACTTATTTTTCTCTTTATATTTCATTTTCACTTTTTCTCTGCACTTGCTTGTTGTATGTTGCTGCTGTTAACTGTGAAATTTCCCCACGGTGGGATAAAGAAAGTCTTATCTTATCTTATCTTATCTTATCTGATCTTATCTTATAAACTCTTTGTTTCTTTAGTCTCAGTTGTGCATCCCAACAGCAGATTTGAGACATTTTTCTCTTTTTTTTGTTTTTTTTTTTGTTTTTGTGGCCCTAAATGCACTCTGTTGCAAACAATAGACTACAGAATCATTGATCAATCAGAACTGAGTAGTATTTCCTAAAGCTGTGTAATAAACACTACTGTTGATGGATTTGCTGGTCATACTAAACTTTTAAAAGTAGCTACTTCAGTTTCCAGTGAATCTAAAGATTTCAGAGCTTTTTAGCAGGACTTGGAACAGTGAGGAGCAACAGATAGAACAAGGAAAAATGGAGTCGGAGTCAGAGACAGTTTGAGTTCATGGGTGGAGGAGACTGTTAACCACTGGTGAAAAATAATGAAGCTGTTGTTGTTTGTATTGGATTAGATATAGCTGAAAATGTGCATCTTTGGCCTACATTTGATTCACTAGATCTTGGTACTTGAACATATGGCAGAGGTTATGGGTTGGTGTCATGTAATGCACTAGTGCACAATAATGCTGCTTTGTGTTTTCACATGAAGAGCCAGAGAGTTTTTAAGCCCTTAGTTTTGATGAACACAATGCTAAAGTTAAAGCTGCAGTCCAGAAAGCATACAATACTGTACAAATGTCCTCGGCCAACTTTAGGTTTGTTGGTTACTGTATGGAAAGTATGTACCGCAGTAAAAAGAAAGGCTTCAGGAACAAAAACCACTTCTGTAAACTAAAGTGGTGGTATTTAGTGTCACTTCCCTTTGCAATGTTTTCAGACAGTATTGAATTTATTGTATTCATTTTCTGGTGTTTTATCCCAGGTTTCATTCAATACATGTCAGATGTTTCTAACTTTGTGCTGCTTCTACAAGGATCACACTAGATTGGGACTTGTCTATGGTGAGCGTTCTGAATGTATGATTTATTTTAAATGTTCATACAAATTAAACCGTTTGCTCAGTAGAAAAAAATTCAAAACGAGCTGATAGAATAGACCTTGTTCTTTCCATAGACATCACCCGTCAACCATATAACTGCTTTATGGAGTTCGACCAGGTGTCAAAAAGCAGCTGGACTGATTTAGAAAAAAAGAGCCCAAAACTAAAACTACTGGGCCCAAACTCAAATACTTGTTGTGTGTTCCAGTTCACAGTTCATGTTCAAAATCCTAAATCTCTTATTGATGTACATTCTGAGTGCCTTATTTATAAAAACCTGTCAAACTTCATTTCCTCTCTTTGATTTTTTTTTGTTATTCCTGTTTTGACTCTAAAACACACAGTAAAACAAAACCACTGAAGAAAAGGAACACAAGCACATACTCTAGTCTGTTAAGGTTGTGCACATATTTCCTGGATTTTCTTTTTGTATCTGAAGAAAAAAGATGTAAATACATATGCTTATTTAAACCTTCCTAAACATCCCTAAGACTTTTGCACAGTACTGCATATAGGCACTGGCTCCTGAAGGAGACAGCCCTGGACATATGAATGGGAAAAATGGACAAACAGATGTATGTGGAAATTTCTCAAGACATTTTCAGTTATTTTACATGCCATTGTTCTGCTTCTGATGATCATAACATAGGGATATGTTTTGTGTTTCGGGACTGCTCATGAGTGCTCATCTTCCTACTTTTTTAATGAGAAAAATGATAAAACAGCATCAGCAGCTGCAGTGATCGCTAATGAATATGTTTTAACACACGCTGGTGGCTCAGCAGTTGATCATGTCCATAGGGAAGTACTACACAAAAGAACATTTCAGGTTCTGGCCTAATAAGTCTCCAAGTTTTGCTTCTGAGTCCACTAATGCTAATACTAATGAGGCATGTTCTTAGGACAAATGGAAGGCTTGATCCATCTAAAGTGTGTCACTCATGTAAGAAAAAGCAGCACTGGAAGGGAGAGCGTTCACTCTAAAAGCAATTTCACACCAATCATGCATTTTTAAAGAAATATTTGCACAGAAACGAATAAAATCCTCTTCATTTCTTACAGTCTTGCACCCTGTGGGAAAGAAATGTTTGGGCGGACCTTGATATAAACCGATAAATGATTTCCACCAGCAGAAATGTATGTTTAACCAAAGCAAGCATTTGTTCCAACTGACGCTAACAGTAGCGTATTCTTGATCTACAATCTCACTAAGCATTTGAACTCAAGTCAAGTATCTCAGAGGCATAGCGTTGCTTGAACATCGCTATAATATCATTGTGATTAACAAAAGACAGTTTGATGAACAAATGAAGCCTGACTAATTATCTACCGGGAAAAGGAAAATACTCAGTTCAAACACACTGCCAGTCATCCCTCTGGTGATTTGCTTGTGGTGTGTTTTCTCTTTATGTGTAAAGTCAGCATTGCCAACAGGCCCTACAACTGTTGGTCATCCAAAAACCTAGGCTACATTTACACATAGATATTTCCTCCTCTCCAATTTAAAAAAAACGTGTGCACACTTGACCGTTTTCAGAAATATCAACACCGTCAAGAGCATGCCTAGTCTGTAGATGGCAGTGTGGTGAGACGATCCAGTACCATTAACCAATCAGAATCCTGAAAAGAATCACAACAAAATGTTACTTCCGTTATTTGCACGTCATGTATTTTTCCTGTCAAAAAAGTGACGTCCGTCCAAGATCTAAACGCTAAAACGGACATTTATCAAAATCTCCACTTTGGCTGGAGTTTTTAGAAACCATCATTTTCGGTGCGCCTGGACATCATTGTTATATAAACAACAGGCACAAATGCAGAGAAAAATCCCTGTTTTTCCAGATACCCAGCTGTGTGTAAATGTAGCCTTAATGTTGCAGTGATTACATTTACATGTGTTCCGACATAAAAGATAAGCTTCTCTAGGTTTTGCACTGCCCTACACAAACCATGCCTAATGCCAACAGTACAAGCCTGGGGGGAAGTGTTTTGATCTGGGGTTGATGCAGTTGGTCAGGTCAAATTTCAGCAATAGTATCAGCCCATAAAATGAGGTCAGCTGAACCTGGATATACTGAATGACCAGGTCTGAACATCAGTGGATTTTTTTTTCACATATTTAGGGCCCGAGCAGTGGCCATGCAATGGCCGCGAAGGCCCTATTGTAATTGTAATGTTTATTATTATTATTAT
>JAPQRQ010000001.1:17549448-17559788 GCA_037367365.1 Apogon talboti
TTAAATACAGAAATAGCACCCGTAACTGAGACTGCGCCTTTTAATACGGTACGCCTTATGGTCGCGAAAATACGGTACAACTGTATTATGTAAAGAAATGATGCCATTAGATAGGGTCAAAATTGTAACTGAAGTTCGTGCCATTTTTCTGATTGAAAAATGAATAAATAAGAAATAAAAAAATCAGATTCATACTGAACAGCAAAATCAGATGTGACTGATATCCTCTAAAGTATATTATATTTGGATAAATATCATGAGGGACAGTGATGACATTAAATAGAAAATATGTTCATTATTGTAAATTGTACGTAAATATATTTATGTGGTATGCTGAGTGGGTTATGGAAAAAAAAATATAGATAACCTAATATAACTTAACACGAATGAAACAAAAAAAAGTGAATAAAAACCAACAGCTCCACCTGGGATAGGACCAGGACCAGTACACACAGGTTCGTTCATTGATGAGGCACAAATGTTCCAAATATGACAATATATTCTTTAAATATTGGATAGTTTTAAGTTGAATAGTTATTTTGAGTTTCTTCATTATCCTTTAGAGTCTTTTCAGTTAAAATCATCGGGTGCAGAGAAGGAACAACGACAGTAGGGGCGCTTTTATACTGTGTGTCTCCTACTGGAGGTTTTCCAAACTCCACCCTGCTACATTTAGATTCAGGATATTTTTAGTGTATTTTTAGACATAAGAGTAGACAGATTTTAGATGCAGAAATTCAATAGGATTTTCATGTCTCACCCATTAAACACAAAGATATCCTCAAAATCCCAGCAGTCCTTTGTTGTAGGTTTTTATGCCAAATGGAGCGAAAACAAAGCTTGACTCAGTCAACAGTGATCAGTACTTGGCCTCCAGGAAGTGTCAGTCAAACAAAGCTGTGGGAATAGAGGTAAGAGTCCTACTAAAGCTTGGATGTTTTTTTTGCAGGTGATGGGGCTGACAAGCCACAAGGAATAGGAGGTCCATGTTCTGACAGATTAGCCTGAAAAGGTTAGAAGGGCTCCTGTGTGTGAAAGACCAGTCAACATGGGTGAGTAAGGCTCTGGTTTTCCCAGTGCTTCTTGATGCTCAGCACAGTGCTTTTCTAAGTCTGTTACACTGATTCCTGTTTCACGCCTAAACAAATTAGACTGCATCTGTAGTCAAACAAAAACAGACCATTCTGCAAAGAAAGTTCACTGACTACTGCTACAACTCTGAACTTCTTAGTTTTAAAATATGTGTGAGTATGACAACTACAGCACAGGAAACTAGGACAATGAACCACCAACCCCCCCACACCACATCTGACACATACCTACATACCTGTGGACTGGACTTGCATTGCTGCAGCACCCTCACCAGCCGTACCAACTTTGTAAGACGGCCGTAAGAAACTAATGCTCCCTCCATGAATGTCTATGAACTCCAGATTTGTACGAACCCATCGTTATTACCGAGGCTTTACAGTTTAAAGACCTAAAAAAAACAGTGAGTATAGCCCGAAATTAATGTTATTTATCTAACCTTTACTTAACCAGGTAGTCCCTTGAGCTAAAGTCTCTTTTTTGAGACCACTGCACTGACAGCCAGCTAAGAATGCAAGATCTTACAGTGAATGCAGAAAAGACATGAACATAGTCGTCATGGAAATTAATTTTAATGACATAAAATGCAAAGCTCTAAAAGCTACATGATCTGTGCTCAAGATAGCTAATTGGAAAAACATGGTGATTATCTCTACACTGTTCTGTCTTCTGCTCCTCTTCTTTGCAGTGCCTAACGCCTTGTGTGACTGATAATTTGTCCTTTCTTCACTCATTTTGCAGCTGCAAGTCAAAGGCAGACGTAGATCAGTCAACACTCTGAAACTGACTTTCACTTCTTTGCTCTTATTGCACTCTTCTTCTTACAGTGTTTCTCCAAAACACTGTCAGTTTCACATTTGTTTGTCCAGTTTATTAGTTTTTCCGGGTTTGAAATTTAAATGGTTGGGTAAAAAAAGACCAGAGGTTTAAAAATAAAATAAAATAAAATAAAAAAAAAATCCTATGCCTCAGTGTCACAATTGTGTGGACAGATTTGTAAAATGTGGATGTTGCACACTCAGCACTAAAAACACAGTCTGCAACAGACAGGTGCAAATATAGTACATCTGTAAGCGTCAGATTCACCCTTTCAGAACTCAAGTTTCAGCATTTCAGAACTTTTTTTTTTTTTTCCAGTATATGTGCACCAGTTTTCAGATTATCTTTACAAAGACAATAGTGACAAATGTGAAACTATGGAAATGAATGAGAATGAAGAGTGAAAAAGGTCTGCAGTTATAAACAAGGCAAACTCAAATGTAATGTTTGCAGTGTCTCATCAAAACAACAGAGGCCTTCAAAACTTCTTCAATCAGGTCTTTAACCTTGCAAAACACATCTTTTTATTTAGATTAAGATTTCACCCTTTCAGATAATGAGTCTCAACTTGTCCAATTATTGCATGATACTTGTCCTGTATTAAAAAGAATGTCTATGTTGATAATATTGTTGGCAGCAGTAGATGTTCTTGCATAGATAAACTGTGCTAAATTGAGCAGTTCTGTGGACATTTTATGCTTTGAAGGTACATTCACTGTGATTCCCATCCAGGATTCCCATGATATTCATTAGCAATGCTCAAAACTCATTTTTTCCTGGACCCGTCACAGGACAGAGGATGCATTTAATTAACACAGGAGGTGTTCATTAACAGTAAGACAACTCTGTTCTCAGGGATCTTATGTTGACCACAGTGTGTTTCATTTTTCTTACCAAAAATATCCTGCTTCACTCCCTGGTTGTGGTCTTACAGGATGAATAGTGATCCAATATGCATTTATTCAAGGACAGTAAAATATGACCAGAAACAAAGAATACTATTACAGTGGTTTATTTTCTGTGTATCCTAGGTAAGACATGGCACCATCTCGGACTCTGAGAATTTCAGGGAAAGGCCTAGTCAGGACTAAACAGGGAGAAGTTTCAGTTTTATGCAGAAAAATCTGGAATACTGTCTTTGATAATATTAGACAAGCCCCAACTCTGACAATGTTTCACTCTTTATATGGCACTCATAGAAATACTCTGAAATTCAAAATTTCAACATCAGTGTGTTATTGGAGGATATAACAAGATTTTGTGAAGTTTTTCAATTTTTTTTTTGTTTTTATGTAGAAAATCAAGGTTAATCCAATCCAACCACTTCATTTATATAGCACATTTAAACAACAAGAACGTTTCCAAAGTGCTGCACATAGAATCGTAAAAACAATAAAACCAATATTCTTCATTTAGCTCTACCGGTCTTCATTTAGATAACAAAAACCAGTAAAACCACATAAAAGAAAATACACTAAAAACAATAAGTAAGTGCATAAAACTAAAACAATGCGCTACAAGGTTAATGAAGTTACCATGCTTGGTTCCTTATCCATAAGAGATAAAAGAATTCCAAGAAGTATATATAAAACAAATACAAGAAAAACACATGTAATGTGAAAGGAACATGTATTTTAGAACATTAGAACATCACTTTTAGAACATTACAACAAGATAAGTGCTGATCCAGACACCTGTCATCATTACTTATATTAGTAACATTACTTCATGGTTACGGGACTAATAAAGGAATATCTTATCTTATCTTATCTTATCTTATCTTATCTTATCTTATCTTATCTTATCTTGTCTTATCTTACAAAGCAGTTACACTCACTGTTCATGCAGAGGTGGACCTTACAGACCCTGTAGACCACATTTGACCTGAGATTGTTGACTCACTGTCCTCACTGTAACTGTTGCTGTCACTGTCTTGTAATCTATGTGGAAATTACCAAAAATAGTCACATGCCCAATAAAGGGTTATTTTTAAGTTGAAAACATTTCTTTTTAGCTCTGCATATGGCAACAGAAAAGGTTTTATCTACCCTCTATGCTTTTTATTTGAACTATTTTTTAATATTCAAAATTATGTTTTTTTATTATTAATCTTTACTCCTGTTATTCCTTATAACTTGTCTTTTGTTTTTGTAAAGCACTTTTAATTATCCTGTGTATGAATTGTGCTGTACACATAAACTTGCCCTGTCACTGTAATAAAATCACACTTGGATTTATTAGAAAACTTGATTGTAAGTGGTGCAGTGGTTAGTACTGTCATTTTTGGGTTTGATTCCAGCTGATGCCATTCCAGCCCTTCCTGTGTGCAGTTCTTCTCCTATGTTTGTGTGGGTTCTCTGTTGGTCAATCTAAAATTATCTGTAGAAGTGAACATGAGAGTGAATGGTTGTTTGTCTGTATATGTCAGTGCCGTGGTGAAATGGCAACCATCCATGTTAATTTTCTCAACTGAGGGTTAAACAGTTTGGAAAATGGATGAATGAATGATATTTATTTTATTTCAACAGCAGAAACCAACTGAACTGTCATCATCAAGGTAGTTGTACCCTATCTGTGGCAAAGTGGCAAAGTGAAAAACAACCTAGTTTTCTGATAAAGCCAAGTGAATAACAAGTTTTATTGCAGTGCCATCTATTACTTAAGTACAAAAAAAAAAAAAAAAATACTGTTTAGTGTTTCGGGTCAGCTTTAAAGTTTAATAAGTTCAGAAATTTTTCAGAAAATTTAAGTGAACTATTTTTTTCCTTCAGGCTGATGTTGTCTCTTACATTAATTTAATGTGAGAAATTTATGCTGGTGTGAATCGCCTGCAAGAGCTTATAAGTGGTCAGTTCAGTGGTGAATGGGAGAACGCATCATTTGAAACTAGATACATAATGTTGACTCCGAGAGGTTTTGCATTCATGTGTTAGAGAAAAACAATATGAGTGTCTCTGCTGATGTTAAATGTCAAGTATTGAATGAGAAAGTGACATATTGGCTGTGAACAATGCAGTAATTACAGGGCTGGATACTCTGAGGCTGTGTGTGTGTGTGTGTGTGTGTGTGTGTGTGTGTGTGTGTGTGTGTGTGTGTTTGTTAATAATTGGGTTTATTGGTGTGGGTGCAGCCGATAAAGCTGCACATTATCAGATTCTAAATAAACAGCATCAGTCTATGAATATTTCTATGATAGCCCTACATTCATCCATCCATCCATCTATAAATCTATAAATGCATCCATCCATCCATCCATCCATCTATAAATCCATCCATCCATCTATAAATCCATCCATCCATCCATCTATAAATCCATCCATCCATCTATAAATCCATCCATCCATCCATCAATCCTAAGGGGAAAGGTGGGGTAGACCCTGGATGTGTTGCCAGTTTATTGCAGAGCTGACACAGACAACCAATGATTCAGCTTGAAGAATAAACCTGTTAAGTGTATTTTTAATTGAGACAACCTCTGAACTTTGAAAGTCTCTGAAAGTTGTGGTTCTTGCTGTGCTGTGCAGACTTAGAGCTCACCATTTACAGTCACATCAAATCAATCTGCAAAACAGCCTTCCATCAATTATAAAATACAGCTAGAATCAAGGGTTTTATATCCCAAAAGGAACAATAAAACGTCCTTCACTCTGATTTCCAGAAGGGTTGACTACTATAATGGTAATGGACGTTCCAAAATGACGACTAAACTGCTGCAGTTCTGTGAAAACGCTGCTGCTAAAGTTGGAAACAAAGAGAACAGAGCGTTATACTCTTGTTCTAAGGTCTTGTCATTATCTTCCAGTTTGGTATCCCATAAATGTTAAAATTATACTATTATTGTATAACCACTGAGTGGTTTAGGCCCTGAATGCCTCAAATAAAAAAATATAAAGTCCAAACCAAACAAAATTGTAGACATTTTCCAATCCAGTTTAAAAACATTTTCCATGTTGTTATGATTAAACTCTATAATGTATTTAGCCCTTAAAGATCAATAATTATTCTTGTAGATGTACAAATGAATTCCTCTGTAAATTTAACCTTTACTAAGTGATTCATCACAATTTATTATTATAATATTATCCTCTGTGTTTCACATTTATCAGTAATAATTGCATATTTTCCTATATTTAAATTACTGACCATATAGAGGTTCATAAAAGCTCAGAGTAAATTCAATTATATCAAACCAGAGAAAGTAAACATAGAGACTTTTTCAGCATCACCGGAAGCTGTTAAGTCTTTGAGGGTCATTGTACTGTAAAGGCCTTCACACACTAGGGGCAACTGTTCTCACGGTATTTTCACCGAGGATAATGAATAATATGTGGCAAAAAAGCAAACATAGAAGTAAACATAATGTTGATTTTTCTAACTTTTCACACCTCGTTAAAGGTCATGCTCCTCTTCTCAGTTTTCTTGTTGTAGGTCCTCGCCTCGACTCCTTTACCCAGAAGTCATCATTTCATTAAAAAGACATCAGTTGAATGAATACAACACGTGAACTGAACAGCTGCAGGTCTTGTCTGTTATTGTGTAGAAATGTCATACATTTTTTATTGTGAGCCACTTATCCACACATAAACTGAATTTTAGGTGTTGAAAAAAACAAACAAACAAACTTTTGAAAACCATTACCAGAGCAAAAAGTAATCCATAATGGTCCACAATAGTCAGGGCCGGATTTAAACTCGATAAGGTCCTAAGCTATATAAAGCCTTGCCCCCCCCCCCGCCGTCTTTTAAATTATACCATCTGGTCTCAGAAAGGTTTGAAATACATATGCCTTTTAATCAAATGAAAAAAATTAACATACTTTTAATTTTCATTAATAGTATTCAACAATAAAGATCATGTTGTAAAATCACAAAAATTATATTAGAGAAGTTACAACTTAAAACATTTTAACTTCGCAAAAGCAAGACAGATATGAACACAACTTAAAGCTTTCTATGCACATGAAGCTAAGCACAGACGATTTTTCTTGAGACATAGTTGCTCTGAGTTCATTTTTTACTCTCTTTCGCTGTGAAAATGATCTTTCTCCTGACCAATTTGTTGCCATCTGACATAGAAATAGTCATAATATTGCTAACAAACTGAAAGACAAAACACCTAGGATATGAGGGTGTTGAGTTCTGTATTGTATTTAAATACATTTGAACTGTGTGTGCCATGGTAGCTGAACACTGCAAAGCAATAAAAGACAGTTGTAGACAAACCAGAGCAGGCTTTATGTGAGCTCCACATGATGCTGAATCCCTCTGTTTTTATGAAGAAAGAGCTGATGTGAATCTGTTCACACTTTCTTGAATAAGTGTCACAACTGCCAAATATTTGCATCCCTCATATTTTTTTACGAGGAACATTCAATGTGAGTATTATGAATGTTCATATTCTGGTCTGTAAAGGCCTAAAGTCGTACTTAATTCCCAATGCGGTGCAGGTCCTATGTTATGTAACTTATTAATTATTCATTAAAAACACATGAAATTGTCTTATGTATAAAATGTGCTAAATAAATAAACTTGCCTCATCTGAAGGACAACATGTCTAAAGTGGCCAAGTGTTCAGGACATACAGTATGTAGTAAGTTCAGTGCTAGTTCATCACAGATGTGGTGGTATTTCCTCTTATGTTTGACTTAAGGAGGATGAAATGGTCTTTTTTGCTGACAGTAATATGAGAGGAGAAGTGAGAGCCGGCAGCTACGAAGAGAGCCAGAAACTGTGTAGGAGTCTTCTTGAACCTGTGTAATTATAACAGTCAGACTAATCTGAAATCAGTAGCCTCTGTTAAGTAGCCACCATTACTTCCTGTCAGAAGGTCTAGTGTGTGAATACTTCCACAAGATGCTAGAAATGAACAGAACTGTGATTATGCTGAAGTTAGAGGGGTTATTATGAGTTTTAAAGCAAAGTGATTTATGTGTCAAAAGTAAAATATTTCCAAGAAGGCTTTTTTTCTTTTTTTTTGTAAGAAGGGATATTTCAATGTAAAATACTTCATGCACAGCCATAATTTCAGTTCAGTTTGCAAGTGTATTAGAGTTGAGGTTTTGTCAGATTGGTCAGAATTTAAATCAGTGTCGTTTGAAGCAGCTCGCCATATAGAAAATGGATTGGTACATGTCTGTCATGTCAAAATAATTTTACTCATGAATTTTCGACAGCATTTGGAAAAGAAATTGCCCCATTTCCTGTGGAAAAAGTGCAATTTCAAAGCATATATAATAAAAGACCTCATAGTTCATTCAAATCTTTGGTGTGTCTGTGCCAGAAAATTAAATTTACACCAGTTTGATTTATCAAATTAAAAGTCTGACTCCAGTTACTGCAGCTATTAAAAGATAATTGTAATAATGTGTTAATTGTTAATAGAGATGATTCCTGTGCTCTTGGCTGTGTTAAATTAAATTAAATTTATCTTTTCAATTCATTATAAACCCAAACTAAACTGAACTAAACATCACAGTATGGATCAAACAGTTGAACCATCATGAAGAGGTAGTTCCGGGTCAAATTGAACCATGGATTGGTTCATTTCTAGAGGGAAAGTATTATTTTTTGTGAATAGTTCAGATTCTCAGGCCAATTACAGAAAGTTATTCTAGGGTATCATCAGCCATTATAAAAAAGAAAAAAGCCACAGTAGCACATGAGGAGACGAGATGAAGTTTTTAATGGGAATATGTTCCAGTGAAGTAATAAAAAGTCAACTTGGAAAAAAAAAAAGAAATCACATTAAAAATGTAGAAACTTTTAATATATTCTCTTAGAGGATGAGAGAGGATATGTGAGGACAGGAGAGAAATATCACCTGAAGAAAAGCAGTGCATCAACAAATGAGGACAAATTCTTTTTTCATGGCGCCGTGGATGGCAAACTGGGCTCTTACCCAACAGACTCAGACACTGAAGCGGTTCTGCAGATTCAAGTACGTCTCTGAAGTGAAATGGAAAAGGCTGCCGACTAAACTGAAACCACCAGCTTATGTCACTATGCCACTCACCAGAGATGGGGACTTGCACTTGAGACTTGACTCGAGTCTCGATCTCCAAAGACTTCAGACTCGACTCTGACTCAAGGTTCGGGACTCGTGAACAATCTTTTTTCTTTTGTGCAGTAACCAAGCCTGACGGGTCTGCCCAGCTGAATCTCATTTCATTCTTCAGTGCATGCATCATTACCCATGCGTGGTGTGCTGCCACAGACCTGACTGTAAACAAACTAATGCAACACTACATGCTGAGCAGGAGCCGTTGTACGGTGTTGCCAACTTGGAGACTTTCTCGCTAAATCTGGTGACGGTTCAAATCCTCTTGCCGACTTTTTTTTTTTTTTTTTTCCAAAAGCCACCAGTGACAAATCTAGTGACTTTTTCTGGTGTTATTGGAGACTGTTCTGGTGTTTTAGAGATTTTGATTCTGCAGTTAGTTAGCAGTTACTGCTAATGAATAATGTGAGCAAAGCCGCTGCTGATGCCGCCCTGACTAACACAGCGGAATGTAAATGTGAATGTTTCCTCACTGTCACACTAAAATAAATCGCTGCATTTGAGGAGGGGGATCGAAAGAAAACAATGAACCTGAATTAGGGCCAGATCAGTCACCGTCATTTCTCACATTGCCATTGACAGTGACTCTTTTTGGGCCATTTGAAGTTAAAATCGTTCATTCAAAAAAATTTAGAAAAATGTTATAGCTATGGCAAAAAATGTTTGTGTTTTACTGTGACTTGTCGACTCCTAAGTGGAGCATAAGGTTAGAAACTAAACCAAAGGTACGAAAAAAAACCCTAAGTAACTGGGCAAGAGTGTCTCTTGGGTCACTTTCCCGAAGATAAAGGAGGGTTAAACATAGAACTAGTAATTCCACTCCACATAACAGACTTTTGGTTAAATTTTCTATTATAACATTTAACAATACAGGACAAAATGTATTTATGTAATGTGGGTCTAAACAAAGCATTAGTGATAAAGTTATTTTGAGAAATGATGGCCTCTTTCAATGGCAAAATTAAAAAAGAAACAAGAATCAACGGAAGAAAGTTCATTTGTAGTTCTAAACATATTTAGGGTGTTTTTGATTCACTTTTTCACCTTAAAACATACTGATAGGCCAGTCACTTAGAGTTAGCAAACATGTTTAATGTGAGCTCACTCACATCATAGACAGTACCAGTCAGCTGTCTAATGTTAATACGCCATCATCTACAGGCTAACGTCAAAGCCGGACAACCATGTTCATTATGAATGGTGGCTAACATTACAGGCAGGACCAATGGCGCCACCGTGGCCAGGGGTGGCCACGGCCCCCCCTATAAATCTACTGGCCACCCCACTGGCCAGTATAGCTTGTAGTAGCGTCAGTCATGTATTTCATCCCAAATGCACAGCCAGCCAGGCAAGCCGCTCTTGATCTTCCCTCACTC
>JAPQRQ010000001.1:17650493-17661346 GCA_037367365.1 Apogon talboti
CTATCTATCTATCTATCTATCTATCTATCTATCTATCTATCTATCTATCTATCTATCTATCTATCTATCTAATCATCCATCCATCCATTTTCATGAAGAGTGTGCATTTGGAACATTTTCTCTTGGTTTCATGTCTTTCAACGTGAACTAACATACACCACTTGAAACCATGTGACTGACTCAAGCTCTTACACTTATCGTCTGCCATATCCCAGTGTTCAAAGCACACCTGGCTACAGGAGCTGCTTAGCTGAAACTTGTGGAGCACTTCAGGGTGTTTTTGGTATTGTACCCTCCCCCTGAAAATGGCTGTTCTGGTCTGTATCCTACTGTGATTACTACTGTATGCTCACACCTGCCTAAATGAATTGCACCAAGGGGAGTGTGCTCTAAAGTTTGATTAAATCTGATTAAAAGCTGCAGGTATTAATGCTCTGCAGGATTCTGGTGGAAACCTGTGCAGAGTTTGTGCATTTCCTTCTAACTTTATTTATGCAAACTTCTGTTGTGTTATCTATAAAAAAAATAGACACTGCTGCAGACAGTATTTCAAAGGTAACATTTATTGCTTTGTTTTGCTTGGCTTTTTATTTATTTATTTACTTTTTTCTTTTTTTGTGTGTGTGAGTTGTATGCTGTTCTTGAATATTATGCATATTCTCTTCTTGTCAACACCATTAACCATTATTCTGCACCATTATTCAGTTTTGGACGCGTAAACACAAGCTTTATCTTTAGTCTGGATAAAAACAGAAGGATGATAATACATGCACATTTGAAATAGAAGCTTCTTGTGTTATGCTGGTGTATAACTTTTGGGGGACATTTCAAATGTATGCATCATAAGTCAGTAGAAATGGGTATCAACGGGCTGGTAAACATAAACATCTTGCTATAAGAAAAGCTAAATTAGCACCCTGGGGTGGGTGGTGTGAGCACATACACGCCTGAGTCTGTAGAGACTTGTTAACGGACTCCCTCTGTGATCATTGAGTCAGGGTTACAATACATAACCATCATTTCTGTCCATGTGAGCCCCATTTCTTCAAATAGCCAAACGGATGTCGTCGTGCGGAGACGGCTCTGAAGGTTGCAGGAGTCAGGAAGTACTAACCCCTTCAGGACATGTGGAAGTCAATGGTCAGACTGCAGGCCGGCTCAGGAAATAATCTCTGACCCGTCTCATCCCTTCCACCCAGAATACCAGCTTCTCCCTGAGGCAAGCGTTTCAGAGCTACCCAACACTGGGTCGACTCCTTAAAAACATCCATCTGAAGGCTTTTAATACAGGGTTCCATCACATATTTTAAGCACATTTTGAAAACACCCAGGCAGAATGGGACAAAAATCATATATTTTGTTTGGATGATACTGTATATTTATTTATTTTATTTCGAGCAAGTGAGCATTTTATAACACATAAAACCATACAACGGCATCTGACAATACAAACACACTCAATAGAACACATGAAAGTTCAATATTTCAAATACATTCATTTACACTTGAAAAGGAGTGGGTAGAAGAAAACTTATTTAATCCCACCCCCATTTCTTAGCAATAACTTAACATAATGAAGTTTCAATTACTCACTGCTGTCTTTAGACTTCAAACTGTGACAGTTAACAAATAGGCCTATTATAATAAACTCATTCCACAGTGTTTACATTATTTAACCAAAATATGTGTGAAAAATAAAAGAGTACATTCTTGGTGGTGTTACCACAGGTAACAGTTAACTTACATTATAATAATAATTACATACAGCGGTAAGAAACCTACATCTTAATGTTTTGTTTTTTTTTTTGATGTGGGTTTCATTTTCTGTTTAAACCAGTGCTATACAAGATAAATATAAAGTATAAAAATGCTAATTTTACAACAGTAACAAAACACAAACTCTTGCAGCATTTCACATTTGATCTGTTATTTTATAACCTTTACTTAATCTTTATCATAAATTCTATTTTAAATATATGGAAATGGTGACAGTTCAAATGGGATTGAACATTTGTCTCTCACAGTTGACCGCCATTCACATTTTTGTCAAATTTCGGTCCCGTGGGCTACAGTGGAATGGGTGAGACTTACTATGAACACCAGTGGATTCCCTCAACATGTGTTACACTAACATTAATTTGTACAATTTTGTCAGGACTTAAATGAAGCTGTAGGAAGTGTATTCCTGGCATAAATATAACGTGACTTAATGATTAGTTTGCTGTATTAACTCTAATTAAATCAGCCTCAAAACACGTATTTTTTTATTCATCAGGTTTATTTTATAGCACACATGCTATTGTATCCGGGCTATGAATTAGCCGTGCTTTTGTCGATTTAATCCTTCGAATTTATTTTGATGTTACAAGAAATAGCTAACTAAATGCACGTCTGGCTAACGTGGAACTCTAATTTGTGCTGTTTAGAGCAGAGGTTCTCAACTTCTCTGGCTTCAGGACCCACTGTCACTCCTCAGTGACAAGCCACGACCCAAACTGGTAACAGGTAAACTTCTCAAATGTATTTAATAAAAAGATGGAGTGTTTTGAACCTAAGATATTACAGAATATCACAGTATGGCAACACAGAAGACAAGTTTAAACTGACCAGCAGGTGGTGAATATGGAAGAATATGCTAGATGTGGAAATATTCCCTTTAACACCAATTTTAGGTACATTTTAACCAAAACCAAAAATGTGCACTCAGCTAAAAATTTAAAGTGCATTCAGTCACTTATTCAAGAATTAAACACATAGCATATGCATATGTATTGGTTGGTGTTATACAATTACCCAGTTTGTCCTACAAGAGATTATAAATACAACTGATATCCCATAAATTGACCTTGAGTTACATTTACCTACAGTAATTTGGGCACAGGCTTTATCAGGGGGATGTTTAGTCTGTGTTAATTAATGTAGAACAGATTGGCATCAACTAATAATCATCAGTTGAGTTGTTTAAGATGAGTATGAAGATACCAAACGGATATTTAGGACCTCGTGATGAACATATTCCCATTCTGTTTTTTTTTTGTTTTGTTTTTATTCCTAAACAAAGCATTTCTTGTCAGTTTTCTCCATTCTCTTTGACAGCTACAATCTGCAAACCCTCAAAAAGGTGTTGCATTTTAATTTGTAAGTGCTGCTTCAACCATGATTGATTTGCGTCCCCACAAATTGTAAACTATTGTGCTTTAAACAAGCCTTTAAACAAAGCTTATATGCAGTGTCTTATAGGTATAACTAATCATCCTTCAGGGCATTATTGTCTGTATAATGTTCACTTGTTTATCGCCCTCCATAGATCTGGATGAAATATTTTCCCCCAGTTAAAAGGGAAAAAAAAATCTCATTGTTATTCAGTGAATACACCAATGCTTTGATGCATTCACGAGAGGCTCTACAGATAAGAATTCAGTTCCATTGTAACCCTGGTTAATAGGATTGAGAGGAAAGGAATGACATTTTAAAGAACATGGACAAATAAAAGATTTTTTTTTTGTTCTATGCTGCTTCACCTGACAATCCCCAGACTGTTTGTCTTGTTGCAAAAAAGGTCAAATTAAAAAAGGAGGAGGGGGAAAAAAAAGTGTTACCTGTTAGTTTGTGTCAGTGGCTAATACACTCCAAAAGTGACATGTTTATGGTACGAGGTAAAATAAGAATAGAAAAGGCCATAATTCACTGTCAACACCTTGGCATGTACAAATAGTGTGAAGAGCTGTTTGTGCCAAATTCAAGTTCTAGTATAGTGCTTTTGGATTTACACCAGAGGTTACTGTCTGAACTTTGTATTTTCATGTGTTTTCTTGCTGTTGAGTGTTGTTGTGACAAGCGTTTTCAATTACTTTACAAGCTCACAAAGTTACTACCAAGAAACTATGTTCAAATCACAAATGAAACACAATACAGTTTGTTGAGACACAACTATAGAGGAGATACAAGGACATTAGTGGTTGAGAGCTGAGTTGTGGGGACTCCCCATGGGCTAAACATTTTATTGATGGTTTATTGTAGATTTTCTAGATTTTACGCTCAATTTAGACTTAAATTTGCTCTTTACAGAATTACAGTTTCATCAATTTGCATTAGTGTTTGACAAGTGTTGGTATTCAGTCCCTACAGACTGATTATGCGATGGAATGTGCAAGGTTTTTATGTGATTTTATGCAATTAAATTGTGGGAATTTGCAAAAAATTGCAGGAACTGTAAAAACAAGTTTCAATGACAAAAACAGATTCTTCTCCCACACCCGGTTCTAACTGGGCTACTACTAAATGAAAAATGTCTAATTACATACTATGCATCCTGTGATAAGCAAACATACAAGAAATAAGCATACACTACATCACAGACAGTGCCTGTTCTGTTTTAGTACTTCTTTATTTTCTAAACTTGACTCAAACATGCCTTTAACATTCTTGAGTCACAAATGTCAAAAATAAAATAATTGCTTCCTGCTTCACCAAAGTGAGGTAGAACAGGCCGTCTGTTTCAAGGCTATTAGAGCCTTTATGTTCATATAACATTATTATCACTGCAGCAGAATCCATTTTCAAATGTTTCGTGCTGGTAAAGTGGCTCCATTTCCTCTGACATTTCAACGTACAGTTACATGAGGTGTAAAATAGTATGAACCCGCTTTGATGTAGGACATCGGGTACTGGTTGCTCTGTCTTTTGCAGATAATTTTTGTCCCCAAATGAGCTGCATTTTTCATCATCTTGCAGGATTTTATCTGAGGTTCACGGTTAGTTTACCTTCTGTGAACGTGTGAGCCGATAACGTTGCGAGTCTCATATCACTGCCCGTGTCAAGTTACAATGCAATATTTTGTAAACTTTATGCATAAAAATGTGGGGACTATGAAATCATGCGAATATTTTACATATTTTGCGTGGAAATATGCTTTTATTGCGGTGAATTGCGCCCTTTTTGAAAAAACGCAGACCCCCGTATAATACACACTGTTTCCTTGGTTATGCATTGAATTGTGCGATCGCATAATCACATTTTTCTGGAGGGACTGTACATTGGACATACACTTGTGTCTGTCCCAGTAACCAAGGGCATCGACATGGCCATGTTTTGGAAGCAGAATTGAGTGACAGAGCTTATCCCAGCTCCCGTTGGACGAGGGTGGGGCATAATGTGGACTGACATATACAACCTTCCACCCTAACATTCACAGTTTAGATTGACCAGAGTACCCGGAGAGAACCCATGCAGACATGGGGAGAAGATGCAACCTTCACAAAGAAAGGTGTGGGACCTTCTTAACGAAAGGTGATAGTGCTAGAAGCAAATGAGAATAGCATTGATTCAAAGACGACTGCAACATTAACCAACCGATGCAACCACAAATTCTCAGCTGTGATATTGAAAAGCAGATATTGAGTGTTTTAGTAATGTATTAGCTCCTTAGCAGTGGAATAAAAGAAAAAAAAAACCCAACATGTTAATAAATTAATAAATAAAAGCTAGTTTTCTTCATAATTTTTCCCCTGGAGGCAGTCTGGTACAAGCAATCTAAGAACATAATGACGTTATAATGCCTGAGGGAGGAGGGAATGCAGGGACACATGGATAAAAATACAAATTAAAGACGCTGATGTATAAGAGACTGAACCAAACCAATATCCCTAGACTTCTCACCCTTCATTCCAACAATGCATTGTATGCTTATTTGTGTCTTTTGTAGAGCTGAGGAGAGAGGGTTTGATCGTCATAATTGCAGATTCCATTTGTGAATGTATACAGCCACATTTTGTATTATTTGTGGTTAGTCAGATTTTTGCGCGAGTGAGTGAGTGTGAGAGAGAGAGGGAGAATCTGACTGCTGCAGTTGCAATGTACGGATTACTTTGTGGGGTTCCTCAGGGTGCAGTGCTTTGCCCAGTTCTGTTTTCAATTTAGAAGCTAACATTTGGACATGGTATAACATTAAATGACATCATTTTCCATTTTTAAGTTGAGGGGGAAAAAAACAGATAGATTTTAGTTTTCTGTATAGCTTTTGAATTGCTTTTTTGACACTAATAATTTCTGTACAGAGGAGTATATAAAACAGACACAAAGTGGAACATAGGTATTCATAATTTTAAGATTTTCATCAGTGATACATGTGACATATATATTAGTTAGCCAGTGTGTCTGCATTAAAATATCTAAAAACAACTTGTCTCATGTTACCAGTTAGCCACCGCAACAATTAGTTTCCTGCCACTGGTGTCATATTTCATTCGCATTTATCAAATTTGCTAAACTAATAATAACGCTTGACATTATTAGCAGCTATTTAACTAAATGAATGTGATTGAAAGCTGTTTTATTGACTTAATTCTCTTAGTGACTAATATAACCCACATTTTCATCCTCGCTGTTTCCTGCTGTTTCGTGTTGTTCCCTGTGGCGTTCCAGCCAATCGGCACGCACATTCAGATACACACATGGCCGACTGCCACAGGTGAACCGAGGTGAACCGAAGCTTGTCACAAAAGAGGCCGTGAATGCCGTGCATACTGTGAATTGGCCAGGGTTTTGGAAACGGTGTTCTGACGTCGAGCTGTACCCACTGAAGGCTGGAAGTCCGACCTGTGCAGAAAGATCAACTCAGGCTATTCACACACTCTGCCAGTAGAGATGACCTTTACATTATTTGACTCCTGAGGCTTTCTTCTTTGTTGGGTGTCTTGACTGATTAAGTGACTTATCCCCATGCACCGGCACAAAAAGAAACTGATGTGAATGTGTTGATTTGTATGGAGCAGGTTTCCATGTTTTCAACTATTTGTGTATGTTATTTTCTTTAAGTAAGTAGTAAGTGTAAGTACGTACCTGAAAACAGTTCCTGTGAAGGATGTGTGATGTAGGATAATTAAATGGCGATTACTACTGTCACAATATTATTATTACTATTATTATTGTTACTAGGAGTAGTAGTAGTAGCCTCAGTGGTGGTTGTAGTATTGTTATTATTTGCAGTTTATTTAATTTATTGAAATATTGGATTGTCATTCTTATCGTTTCTCAATACATGGTAGTTGTGCAACATATCCTTGTTTTTGTTTTGTTTTATTACTCCATTCCTCCTCCTTTCTGTTCCTAAATCTTCTAATTTGTATCTAATTTCCTTAATTGCAACATCCAAATGATAACTATATATAAATTCTACTATATACTATAATTATATAGTTCATGAATAGTAAAGATTTGCAGCTCTAAGGTCAGTCACACAATGTATATATTTAGGGCTCTTATTTTGAAAGGTAATACCATAGGTAGTAGATCAACAATGTATGACAATCAATGTCTCTTTCTATTATTTGACTGAAAAATGCCTGATGGCAGACATTACATACAGTCTGTTTACTTGGCATTGAAATAGTGCCACTTCTGAAATTACACTTGTAAGTTTTACTGTCTCCATTTTATTTTCAGTGATCCAATTAGCAAAATCGAACACTGGTGCCAGATTTTCAGCCTTACATTAATCTGTTTTTACTATCGTTCACACTTCTTTTTTTCCACCCCAAAACACTGCAAGTTCCTGGCTCCTGCTGAAATGAGCTTTGGTCCACTTCACTACTTACCAACTAATTGTGTAAGTGGTGTCTTTTTGCTGAAACACCCTCATTATTAAAATTAAAATTACAGTGTCGTCTAATTACAATCACTCAGTGCTCTATTAAAGTTAAAGCTAAATGTTCTAAGATATTCAGGTCTCATTCTCTTTCCCTCATTGTCAGCCAACACCGCTCAGTTACAATTGAGGTTAAATAAAGAGGCATGGGATGCAACTTAATGAGAATTTGTTTTTTTCAGCTCCGCCTGTAATTAGTTTGTTAAAGCAGAACAAAATGAGTGCGTCTCTGGAAATGTAAAATTGAATATTAATTAAATTATAAATGAAAATCATGCTCGAATGCTGAGAAGCCATCAGACTGTGGCTTTTTATCTGCTCATATGCTTTAAAATGGAAAGTGGTTTTTAATGTGCTCACACAGGACGTTTTATCTGCTTTTGTCATTCAATTTGTTTTCAGAATCGCAGTGTTATTTGTGGTGAAGCCACAGCGTTTGCTTCGTTGCTTTAATTCTAAACGCACCGCAGCCTGTCAACTCTTCCGGATGCGAATGTGTCAAATACACACAGGCTGCCAGGTAATGAGATGTAGATATCCGTTGCACTGATTTCCAACTCCCGTGTTTTCATCCCGTCGCTGCCTGTCTCAGCTACGTTTCCTCAGTAACAACTACGACTCAAAAATCAAGAACGGGGACGCGCCCAGACGGGGCTGGCGAAATGGAAGATGCAAGCGAGGGGTTAAGAAATGTTGATGGGATACAGGGGGGAAAATGAACCAAAATAAACAGAGGTACATAAACACTGACTGCGGTTAATGTGAGGACGAAAGATGCAGCGGTAGGTAGAGCTTTACACAGACACGCACTGAAATGTGTGTGGTCGGAGAGAATGAACTGTGTGTTGCGGCTAATACATGTGAACAGCAGCTCAGTACGGTGTTAGCACAGAGTGACAGAGTCCATGAATAATTCAGTGTCCTCCCTCCGTGGTCTCCACTGTTTAACATCCAGTCCCTGCTTACACTACCCAAGTATGTGAGGGGAAAATGATAGACACTTAAGAATGCAGGTGATTATGTATTAGTGTATAAATGTATGTATTTATGAATGAGATGAAAGAAGCTGTCATCCATGGCACTGGGCTCCACTAACGCTAAAGTGAGACTTAGAGGAGCTGAGAAGATACTGTAAGAATGAAAGCAGATTCAAGGGATCTGTATTCAAGGTTTAGAATGTAAGGCTGGTGCATGCTCCGCTGTTTACCAAAATGGCGACCTCTGAGGCTGAAAAGAGAAGGGAGATGTCAGAAAGTTTTTCATACTAGTCCCATAGTCTTCCATGTTCAAATGACCAGTTCTAACCCTGAACCGTCAAAGACCTAAATATGCACCAGTGACCAAAAGAATCTACTGATAGAAAATGCTTAATAACTTTTAAACCACTAATCCTATCAATGCACTTAAATAATTCTGGTTTGTCATTGGTTCATCCTCATCAGATATGACCCATTTGGACTGTACTTGTACTGGGCGATACAACACTTTTATGATTAGATACGATACCCATTACTTTTTTGGCATTTATATTTGATACCCGATACGATACTTTGAGTGTTTTGTTTTTTTTGTTTTTTTTAATTAAAATGTTACACTGAAAAGACAAATACTGTCCATTTACCAGCTTTAATGTGCATAACCTTGGTTGGCCTTTTTTTAAGCAATGAAATAAATGTCGAAAAACATAAATAATAAATAATTAACCTAAATATTCATTAAAATATAAAACTAAAACACAAATAATACACAAATAAATAAAATCATGAATAAAAATGTCAAAATAAAACCCATAAATAATAAAGAATTAACACATGAATGGAATAAAAATCAAGAAATAATACACATGAATTTAAAAAAAAAACATCATTTGAATGTATTCAGTGAATACAATGAAATTACCTTTTTTTCTTCAACAAGACCTACACATTTAACATTTTTATAACAAAACAATGTTAGAAAAGAATAAAATTGAGTGCAGTTCTGATGGAACTGGGCTACTTTTCAGGTGCTTATAAATGTTGCTGGTGTTGCTGCAGTGTTGTACATTTTTACTCCACAGACGACACTTTGCTGTAGTTTTATCCACGGGTGAAAAGTACGTCCACACCACACTCCTCTGTCTCTGAGCCATGCTCTCCTTTCAGACACCCACATCCTCAGACTGAACTGTTGCTAACAGGCTAAAAACAGCTAACTGGAATCGCCTCACTTCTGGTCACATGACATGGATGGACTAGTTCAATTTTATTCTGCTGGGGGGGGCACAGGCACTTTTATTTCACATATTGATACTTTATTAGCGTAATCGATCCTCAAATGAGTAGTAGAATGGATACGTCCACCACTAGTTTGGACGATTAAAGGATCCATACTGTATGTGGAAACACCATCATCCTCTGTAACACTGATTTACCAATAAATCAGTGTTATAGAAGTATAATAATCATTAACTGGACGTAAAAATGAGTATCTGTAACCTCTTTCATTTATCAAATACATTGGTTTTATTGGTGAATCAATGTTGTAGAGGACGTCCACTACGGACCCTCTGAACGTCCAGAATAGACACATCTAATGCCAATGAAAATCTGACAAAGTGCATTTAGTTATTTCAATGTGTTGATAGGATTAGTGGTTCAAAAGTTATTAGACAGGCTTTACAAAGTCTAGTCTGTGATGAAAGCAGATTTTCAGAGAGAGGTGTTGTCTTATTGTCTGCTCTACAAATGGGCAGACGGGGGGTCGTCAGAAAACCTGATTCACCGGTGTAAAACCCTACAGGAGAACCTGAATAAGCAATGAATACACAAAAACAGACTTATTAAAAAGTGTGAAAGAGAGTTGGATGATAAAGTAGGTAAGCTGAGGTGTGCAGGTGACTGAGAATGAGTTATTTACCTCTCTAAAAAGTCATTTAATTACTGTACTAATTTAAAAAAGTAATTAGATTCTGTCAAACATAAGCTTTTGTTACATCTGTTTAGCTTTGTGATAATTGCAAATTCTCACTTCAATTCTCCTATTAATACACAAGTAACTTAATCTGTGTGCATTAGTAATGTGCTGCTGCACTGTGTGGGACAAAGCTATCAAGTTTAATCTATTAGTCATTACAACTATTATTCAAAGTTATGAGTGTTACAGGTGTCTGGAAAGCATCTTCCAGTCTCTGTTTGTCAGTGGTATTTTATTAAGCCATGAAGGGGG
>JAPQRQ010000001.1:17676056-17688040 GCA_037367365.1 Apogon talboti
AGTCGCACCTGAGTATAAGTCGCAGGACCAGCCAAACTATGAAAAAAAGTGCGACTTATAGTCCGGAATATACGGTAGATATTTTTTAGTGTTAGGTGAGCAGACCTGTTTCCATCCTTCATTAACACTGTGACAGTGCTGCAGAATGGTCACACACCCTCCACTATCATTCTGGATTGGGGGTAAAAGTTATCTGGGTTGTTGGACTAGTTCTTCAGCTATACTGTGCACAGGACTAGAGGTCGACCGATATGGGTTTTTCTAAGGCCGATTTTTAAAATTTGGTCAGCTGATGACAGATATCTACAGCCGATTTTTGAGGCTGATATTCAAGGCCAATTTTTTGTTTTTAGAGCACATCGACTGTAAAATATAATTGAAACACTCAGGTAATTAACATTTTTCTGCAGCAATATAAATGAAATTATTAATATACGTACACGTAGTACTCTTTTAACATTTATTCAACTTCAAGTGCTGCCCACACAGGTGCCTGATTAATTATCTTATAACATTTTTACTAGTGATTAAATATTGGCTTTCGAAAAAAAAAAAATTAAGGCCGATATTGAAAAAAATCAATATATTGGCCGGACGATATATCGGTCTACCTCTACACAGGACGCTGCAACAGATGAGGAAGTGAGGAAGTGCACTGTGGTATTAAAATGCCTAAATCCCTACAAAGGAAAAGAGCTCATAAAAGCTATCTTCAGGGTTCAGCTGCAGCTCAGAGCCTGTTGTTCTTTTACCGTAATTTCAAAGCGATAACACACAGAGAGAAGGAAAAAGAACAACAATCCTGTCACAGCACAACGCAAACATTCATCCTTCCTCTGGCAGAGTCCCTACAATTAGCCGGAAAACTTGTCTGTAGTAATAAAGTTTACGTGAAAAGTTCTATATTGGCTCATGAGGCAATCCTATAAACAAGCCCTACTCATGTTATCCCCAATATTATGACAAGTTTAAACCACACACTTGGTTTTAATCTTACACATTTGCCATTTCAACATTCTAGAAGTTATACATGTTTATAGAGTAAATGAAAAGTTGTTGCACAAAGTTGCATTGACATATTGTTATAATGATGTTTATATGTGTTGCTTCTTCACATTGCTCTTAGTTCAATCACATTTCCCATCAGAGCCTGTAATCCATATACAAGTGTAAAAAAAACAAAATAAATCAAGAATTTGTATACGCATAGAACATGTAACAATGATTTCCTTTCAGGTCAGCATACTAGGCTGATGGTTGGATATTTATATTTAGGAGCCGGCTGAGTTGACCTAAAACACTTCCCCCTGAAACAGGAATAAAGTCCTTCCTTATTTACTACAGTCTGGCTCACCTCTCGCCGTTTGGCCTCATTCTTTCGGTATTTGGTGAAGAGATGACACAGTATGTTAGCGCAGCAGCAGGCCACGTGGACCAGGGGGCCTTCCTCCCCTAGACTGAGCCCCGACGACACGGCTAAAACCAGGGTGATGGTCTTGATGATCAGAGTCCACTTCCCCAGGTAGCCGCGGATGATGAAGCCGCTGAGGATGGTTTTGATCTGAAAGGGGACGGAAAGTGAATATGGATGTTTGTACGTCCATGGATCAGTTGGTGTGTGCAGAGGGGATGGGGATATGTTTGTGTGTGTTTATGTTAGTGCGGGATACGTGTGTGAGTGTGTAACTCAGACAAAGACAGTGTAAACGTTGATGGAAGACAAGAAGACAGCATGGAGAGAGAGAGGCCAGTTTGTGCACTGGATATTTTCCTTTATCCTCCTCAGACCCAGGAGCCCCACAGGGTTTTGAGTTTTGGCTTTTTTTAATTAAATAATTACTTATATTGGAAACATCATGATGCAACAGTTTTTTCAGATGCATTCTTAAAAAATTTTATGGAATGTCATTTGCGGTGGACAGTTGTTTTTTTTTTGTTTTTTTTTTTATTTTTTGTATAAAGCTGTGAATTTCTTGTCCTCAGACATGGACAGTGGGTCCTAGGAGGTTAAAATTGATTTTTTTAAATGTGTGTCCAAGACCTAATCATGTTCCTCTCCTCCTTCAGCCATCGTGAACGTAAAAAAAAATCTACCTCAAATGCATTAATAGTTCAATTCAGTTCAATTATAGGAGCTTTATTAGCATGAATCAAAAAGAATATTGCCAAAGCTATATCAAATAAGACAAAATATCTTACATCCACATACATGTGATGGAACCAGTGCAGCCAAGAGAAACACTAAGAAATGAAGAGAACCTTCTAAATCACTTCCCTCATGGTGAACAAGTTCGAAGATGACTCCATCGCAAACAGTCCGTTTGTTTACGTTCCAAACTGAAACTTCACTCGGGCCTTTTCAGAAATTTTGTTATGAAGTGCATTGTGGGAATGGGGATTCCACGCAGCCGCAGCAGCAACAAACATGGAAGCAAGCAATGAACCCGTGTCTGCGACCGGGTCAGAAGAAATGGAAGGAATCACTGTAAGTCAAGTGTCATCTTATAATACGGGGTGTGTGATTGTGAAAAAAAACTTACACAACAGTTTCATTTTCTGAATATGTCATTGTGTAGGTTTATCACACACGCCTCGCAGGCCTACAGGGTATGGCCGGGCCCTCACCGCTCACTCGCTCCTTACAGTATGTGTATGATAACTCATTAGACGTGTCATATTGAGTCCACTGATGATCAACTGCCTTTAAAGTCTAAATGTCTTTTTAAACTACTGTTCTACAGTGTCCTTGGGTGACTTGAAAGGCGCTTATAAATAAAATTTCTTCTTCTTCTTCTTCTTCTTCTTCTTCTTCTTCTTCTTCTTCTTCTTCTTCTTCTTCTTCTTCTTCTTCTTCTTATTATTATTATTATTATTATTATTATTATTATTATTACTATTACTATTAGATGTAAAAGGAAGTGAAATGTCTTATAACATCACTTACAAGGCATACAGTTAATATAATTTTGTACTAAGGATGTATTTTGCATTGAAATGGTGCAGAATAGAGCTATAGGAGTCAGAGTCATAGGCACGCAGCGTTCTTTCCACTCCTAATACCCTGAGTGAAAGGATGCTTTCAGCAGGAAGTGAAGTTTTAGATTTAACAAAGACAAACTCCTGCTCTAATCTTGACATCAGTATTAGTTTCTCAACATTATGGAAGCTGATCTCTCATTCTGCTTTTACCGTTGTACTGTAGCAGGAGACATTGTTGTTCACTATTCAGACTCAGCTGAGATAGACGGCTCTTTATCAAGTTGATAAATTATTCTTAAAGAGACTACCAAGCCGTGGGTTTTAATGCAGACTGTTCATTATAAAATTCCAATTAATCCATGAGTTATTTGTGTTCTGCCTTGGAGGCTGAGTGTCAGAGAGCACACAGTGAGAAGGTCTAATTAAACAGGGAAACGTTGTTCTTATAATGAGGACATTGTACATAAATGCTCTAGGTTTAGCCATTCTCAGGATATGCTTTATAGAATCACTGTCAGCTAATGTTATTTATCTTATAAAACAATAGAGGTGTATTGAGGAATTATTGAGAATTAACCCTTTAACCCCTGAGGTGTCTGTGGTGAGCATTCTGAATGTAGGATTTATTTGAAATATTCGTAAAAATTCAACCATTTGCTCAACAGGAAAAAAAATTTAAAAGGTGCTGATAGAATAGACCTTGTTCTTTTCATAGACATCTGAGCATGCTCAGTACACCCCCAGCCACCTGTGAAATGGGGGCAAAACAGAGCAGTGAGACCGACTCACTATAAAAATAGACGGTTTGACCATTTTTATTGTGATTTTTTTTGTTTTTACTGTTGTTTGCAGTGTTATTGTGATTTTCCGTTATTTTTTTTTTTACTGTATTTTTACCAAGTTTTTACAGTGTAACTGCTTTTTGGAGTTCAACCAGATGCCAAAAAGAAGCTGGACTGATTTAGAAAAAAGAGCCCAAAACAAAAACTACTGGGCCCTAATTCAAATAGGTGTTGTTGTTCAGTGTGTTCCAGTCCTAAATCTCTTACTGACGTACATTCTGAGTGCCTTATTTAGTATAAACCTGTCAAACTTCAATTCCTCTCTTTGTCTTTTTCTGTTATTCCTGTTTTGACCCTAAAACACACAGCAAAACAAAACCACTGAAGAAAAGCAACACAAGCACATACTCACAGCAGCTTTTATGACACTGAAACAGACACAAATCCACAGCAGCATGTTCACCTGGAATAATATCTCGGGGGTTAAAGGGTTAAAATGTACTGAAAAGACAAACACAGACCCTTATTTAACACATGAAGGAATCACACTTCATTTTTCACATGGAGGTCCATGAGTACGCCACTTCCAGACCCTTCACATGCCCACTTCACAGCTTTTTCACCTTTTAGTGGAGAAATGTTTATTTTCTGTAAGTGTTCCATCAAAAGGTTACAATTCTGTCATTATCTAAAAATCTAAATATAAAGTGAAAATCACAGAAATGAAAAGGACAATGCAGAAGGAGGTTCAGAATGATTGACACAGCACTGAAATATATGGTTTCATTAGATTCTAACTAAAATGAAAATCTCAATATTTCATTCCATATATTCTGCTTTCATTTCATATACTCCAACTTTAGAACATATATGTAAGAACTTCCAAAAGTGGCATATATATATATGTATATGAATATGAAATTACCCATCCACATAGTCTACGTTATTAAAACTGTTTTAGTTCACTGTCATATTCAGAAGTTTTCTGTCCTAGTGCTGTGACAAAGATCAGTTGATGTATAAATGTCAAAAAAGTCTTTGTGAACTTTTTTCTCTGAGTTTAATGTAAAAACTCCCTCCGCCAAATTACCCTTTCCTTCCGTCTGACTGATAAATAAAACAGACAAAAAGAGGGCCGTTCATTTTCAGATGTTACTGTGGTCTCTGGGCGGCAGAAGTCAAAATAACAGAGGGCTGTATTGAAGAACATTTCCTGGCTTTTTAATTCATAATTTTTTTCATGAAGTTACACTAATTTAATTAATCTGTCTAATATTCCTATTTCCAACTGGGAGTTAATTAAAAATCCTTGTCTATTTTAAGAGAAATAAATAGAAAATCAGCAAAGCGAAATCCAGAGAAGAGAATAAAAGGAAGTCAGATATGGTTTGTTTGAGTGTTTGTTGGACTCCTGCCTTGACATTGACCAACTGGCACCAGAGACTGTCTGTCCGTCCGTCCGTCTGTCTGTCTGCAACCCACTGGAGCCAAACTCACCACTGGTAACTACACTGGTTTGACAGGTTCCCAGAACCAGCTCCGAACTTTTCTCTTCCTCATCATCTGTGGCTGAGGCGTTCTCTGCCAGGCAGGAATTTGTCACGGCTGATTACCTTAGTGACAGCGTTATCAGGCATTAGTCCACCCAGAAGCCTCCTCTGATTCAAAATATTCAAAATCCATTTCTCACACACAGATCGCGCGTTGGCACATCTCTCACACACCCAGTGATTTCAGCTTCCCCTGAGAGGCTCAGTACAGGAGGGAGAAAGTGAGAGTGAGGGGCTTTACGTAGGCTTAGCTCCTGGGGGACAAAGTCCTGCTAATCATCCGTGATCACAGACAGAATGTCAACACGCCACACAAACACAATGTCGACTTTCCTAAAATATCCTTCTACGTTGTTTGTTTCTTCCGCCGCTGTCTGTTGTCTTGTCTTGTTACATTTTCCGCTGAATGCGTACTCATTGTTAACATTCTATCCCCACGCATATTGTCAATTTGTGGTTTGTATTTTTTGGCCAGAAACGGAATTGGAAAACAATTTGTTCTCAAATGGCAGGAGCTGAAGGTCCTTTCAGTTTTTGTGAAAACAGACAAATCTGTCTGCCACAGGAATAATCAAATCTGCTCATATCTAACAATTACTTATATATATTTTTTTATTTATTTATTACTAACATGCACTGGTGAAAACTGAAGCTACACAGTCAAAACTCTTCGCATAATCAGTGAAACAGTATTTGGACCAAAATGGGAATCATTTTTTATTGCTTGCACACATAATGCATTCAGTGACCACATTTCCAAAATCTATGAGCTCTCTTTTCATTCACTGCCTTTAAAACACTATATATCTACACAGGGCCAGATGTAGACTTGGTGAAGCCCTAAGTTATATAAAGCCCCCCCCCACCCCTTTTAAATGACACCAGCTGGTCTCAGAAAGCTTTAAAATATATATGCCTTTTAATTATATGAAAACTTTAAAATATATTGCCTTTTAATTTTTATTAATACTCTTCAGTGATAAAGATTGTGTTATAAAATCACAAAAATGACATTAGAGAGTCCTCTATGTTACAACTTAAAACATTTTCTTTCTTGATTTCGTATCTGCTCACTTGGACACTGTGATGCATTTCGGACATGTTATTGAACGCATCTGCTCTTGCGCTAGCATTTTGGAACCTGTCTATTTCCTGGAATTAGCCTAAGAAACTGTCTGAAAGATGTGCTCATTATTTTTGTATTTCTTAATAGTTTTGACAGTACAGAGAAATGTAAACCGTCACATCGATACGTACCAGAATATTTTAGCATATATATTAGTTGTCTTTTGTTTTTTGATTTTTTTTTTTAACTAAAATTCTTGGCATGTGGTTTTATTTTAATGAGGCTGAGCTAATGAGCCGTTAGCTGCAAAATTGCAATTAGAAATCAATGTACTGTAAATATATTTTTCATGAAATACAAAATACTGTACATACTGTATGTTAATCAGTGCATCTCCTTGAATATAACTTTTGACTGTAACTGCTTTACTTCTTGCTTCATACACCTGGAGTGAACGGAGTGTGCTGTAATTGGTAACATGTGTAAGATTGAATATTTTAAAGGTAATTGGGCTGATGTATCTCGGTCTGAAGGAGCTGCTTTCTTGCAGCTTTGATCTGCCAAAGCCCTGTGGAGGTTTTCAAAGCCTCGCAGTCTGTATGTTATAAAGGATGGAGAATGTACCAGGTGGAAATGTGTTAATTATGAACGGCTGAAACCACAGGAGGCGGGTGTCGCTCTGTGACCTCTATATCGCACCAGCTGTTGGCCTTTTGTAGACCTTATGAGTGGTCAGCAGGCCAGGGCCGTCCATGAGTAGGTGAACGCCGAAATATGACAGGTAATGACAAGAATCTAACAACTGCACAGCTCTGTGATTAGCCATAACATATTGGAAGGGTTTGTTACTCATGACATTTGCGTTCCGGTGCATTCGGCATTATAATCTTTCACTATCACAGATGATCATTACTCTTCTGAAAGTGGCCCATGCATACACACAGTACATGCACCCGTAAATTTGACTTCTTCGGCTCCTTAAATGGCGTCTCTGCTATGCGTTCCCCATGTGCCGCTGTCCTCTAAACGTCAAGTAATATAACCTGAAATGAGATAATGTGGTCCGTCCTTTGCAGTTAAACGCTGCCACCTTCAAGGGCTGTTTTAAAGTCACCTCTCTGCTTTGTTTTGCTGAACATGCACCTTCAGAGCTGGTGAGTGAATAACACAGCTGAATTAAACCTAATTAACCCCCTTCCCTGAACACATATTGGATAGGGTGAAAGCACTGGCTTGTGTCTTTTGCCCGACAAACTTTACTTCGATACATTAGATTAGAACTGCCTTGGAATAATCAGTAAGGACGTTTGAGGGCTTTGGTCAAGCAGCCTGTTTTCCACAATGCTGACAACAGAGGGATCATGTATACCCTGAGAAACACTGGCTGGTTATGTCTAAAACCAGCCAATGCTTTTCAGGGTATACATGGTCCCTCTGCTGTTCTGCAAGAAGCATGTTGTTGGAAGGTGATGCTGCTTCCAAACTTATATCCCAATATGTTCTTTATCGAACTAAAATAAGTTTTTCAATGATTCAAGCGAGACTTTATTTATAAAGCATATTTCATCCCAGATGGAAGCACAATGTGCTGCACACTGTGTGAAATACGTGTATTGGTAAAAAAGCAGACAGTAACCATCCAAATACAATAACCGTTCTTACTATGACAAAGCCACAATTGACCATTAGAGTTAATCACAAATAAAATGATATAAAATAATATCAAATAAATAATAATGAATGAGCTTAAATTATGGAACAGTCTAACAGACAAATTAAAGCAAAGTAAAAACATAAATCAGTTTAAAAGAATACATAAAATAGATTTTTAAGTAAATATAAGAATGAGGAAATGCAGTTTAATCTAGAACGGCAATGATGTATTCTATCTATCTATCTATCTATCCATCTATGTCTATCTGTCTATCTATCTATCTATCTATCTATCTATCTATCTATCTATCTATCTATCTATGTATCTATCTATCTATCTATCTGTCTGTCTGTCTGTCTGTCTGTCTATCGTCAGTCCTGTACAATGTATTTTATGATGGAAACAGGTTTGATTTGTATTAATTTATTCCCACTTTATACACTGATCAACCATAACATTATCACCACTATAGAAGTGGTAATAATACTGAGCAGCTGATCAGCGTATATTAGATGGCAAACCTACTCATCTGAAATAAACATCACAACCACATGCGATATCAGCATTTCTAAACCAAAATAAAAGAAGAAAAAAGGAAAAAAATAATAATATCAACATAGTAGTTGCAGTATGAAACTATACTTATCAGAAATTTCATCCATGGATAATGATAACTATTGAACCACAGTATTTTCCTAGCTATTGTTACATAAAGCAGTGAATACACACACACACACGCACACACACACAAACTTCACAAAGATGTGCTGAAAAAAGAACAATCATTTCAATCACATCTGTTCATAAAAGTCTGTTCATTAGTAAGAACCTACAATTGGTGACTGGTGTTATGAGACAGGCATACATGATATTTATGTGAGTTAGCAAATGCAGAACTTACTGAACACTGTAGATGCAGTCGCAGTGTTTTAAGAATCCAAAATATGTTCTTCTCTTATAAAATATTATTCTGAATTGAAGAACAAAGAAATACAAAATGAAAAAAAAAGAATCTGAAAACAAAATAGTACCGTAATATCACAGAATAAAATGAGTCCTTGAATAATGGGCGGAACATTATGCACTTGACCTTTGAACTTCTGGATATAAAATGCCATCACATTGTCATTTTAATCCTATTACACATGAGAGTGAACTTGAGGTTTGCAAAGTCACTGTTACCTTTGACCGTGACCACTAATATCTAGAACTAATGTATGAAATAAACACTTCTCCTCTCTATACAAATCAAAAAAACATAATATAAAGACGCACAACGATCGATATCATGTGGAAAAGTTAAGTCCAGACACTTCCATGTTTCTTGTGTAATAAGCAGCACAGTCACATTAACTCATACAGACCCAGTGCTACTTTTGTGGCAATTCCAAAAATGAATTTTTCTCTATTTCTTAACTGATTTATCACCATTTAATTAAATATTATGCTCTGTATTTAGCATTTTTACGTATAAAGCAGATATTGTCCTATATTAATTCACTGATCATGTAGATATCTATAAAAGCTGAAATTAAAGTTGAAGGCTATTGTATCAAAAACAGAAAACTGAAGAAAACGTGACTTTTTAGTAAAATATATGATTAACTGAACATAAACACGCATCTCCATCCACTGTCATTGATCCAACTCCATGGGTTTTACTGGTGCATCAATGTTGTAGAAGATGACGGTGTTTCCACGGTAACTACGGAGCCTCTCATCATCCTAATGGGTCACATTTAATGACCGTGAAAAGATGACAAACTGTATTTTACACCAATTATTTACATACAGCTCTGGAAAAAATTAAGAGACCACTGCAAATGATCAGTTTCTCTAATTTTACTATTTATAGGTATGTGTTTGAGTAAAACGAACATTTTTGTTTAGAGATGCTGATTTTAGAAAGAATTGCATTGGTCTCTTAATTTTTTACCAGAGCTGTATATTAATAGAGGTAGTGGGTCAACAGGTATTAAACATTTTGATATCAGTAGATGGTTGTAGTTATCTGTGGATGTTTGGGTCTTTATGGGTTAAATGGACTCTTAACACATTAACTTAAAGTTTCAGTCACATCTTGAACTCCCCCACCTCCCACCTTTTATTAGACAAAATTAGATTTTCAACAGTAAACAGTCAAGACATGGTAAAAAAAAAAAAGTCCTGTTTTCTCTCACACGTCTTGAGAGACGATATGCTGAAGGGTAATTATGGAGGTTTTGCACAGTGATGCCAAAACAACTTTAGTGCACCGCAGCTTTAAAGAAATTCAAGCCGATTCTGAAATATTGCATTTTAAAGCATAATAAGGACCAACACACTTTCGTATAGAGATGAGTGGATGCATCTAAAAATGACTCCCATATATTTATTATTTAACCCAAACCGCAGTATTTGTTTAGCCTGAACTAAACCATTTTTATTGCCTAAACCCTCAATATTCAATCTCTGCTCTGGCAAAGTCTCTGATTCTATATATCTGCCTTCCATTCCAACCACATCTAAAGAAAAGGCCAGAAAGGAGTGGATCCCTTCAACAACAAATTACACTGAGATTATATGTACATATATGTGGTTAGCAGGAATGTAAAATAGCAGCATTTTTCTTGCAACCAGGTTGGCAGACCACATTGTGTATTATGTTATTTGGCACAAAACATACAGGGAAAGCTGGGTTTTTTTTCTCCTCTGAATAACATACAATAGGCTTTGTGTGTGCACAGTTTTATTTGTCTGCCAGCTCTTTGACATTAATAGTGCAATGACTCACTCTTAATAAACAGAAAGGTTGTTCAGATTATCATGTCAGTAACAATTATTTCTGGTTAGTTTGTCTCTGAAGCCAATACAGAGCAGCAAAACTGTTCTGTCAACATAATTTATATGTAGAGGTTCGGTGGTTTAGATGTCTGTCCAGTCTGAGTTGAAGTGAATATTATATGTCAGGACACACACAATGGTGTTGTGGTGAGGTTGTCAGCGTTTACATTTGGTTACATCACTGGACAGTGTCATACAAAATAAAGCTTCGATTTAACAAATGTCTCCAAAAGTATGTTTTTGTGTAATGGAAGAGAAGGAAAACATTGAATAAAACAGTTCATCCACATTCGCACTGAAACGTAACACAAGCGCACACACAGATACGCATGCTCTACATATGCATGGCCTCCCATGCAGAGTTAAACACAGTAGCAGCAGTAAGTTTGCACTGAGGTCAACTCTATTTACAGAGCAGACAGCCAGACTCCTGGAGCCGGAGAAGAAAAAGACAGACTGAAACACAGGAGACACCAGAGAGGGAGGCCTGGTAACTGGAAACCCAGCAGTAGTGGAAGTCACTACGCAGGCAGGCAGGCACACACGCATTTAGTCCTGTGTGTATGTGTGTGTGTGTGTGTGTGTGTGTGTGTGTGTGTGTGTACAACCCACTTTCTAATTTTGAATGTTCCAAATCCATCCGTGACAGGAATGTGGCTGAGTTGTGTATTTGTGGCTGCGACAGGAGGCAACACAATTCCACTAGTTTTAAAAGTTTCCCATAATGGAGTCGGAATGAGTTTGAGAAGATATAAACTGAGTATTTTCTAAACGGAATCACTTTAAAAAGTTCACTGCCTTCTGCGAAAATGGGAAAAACATCAGATTTTGAAGCCAAACTATTTTGACTGGAGTAAAATACATTAACACAACATACAGCACAACACAGGACATTCATTTAGATTAGATCATACGGGTAGATTTAAATACAGTTATATAACTCTAAAATCCTTCCATTTTAATTATTTTGTTGGCATTGTTTCAGTTTTTACAAGTGTCATTTATATGTTCCTGCCTTGTGTAGATGTAAATTCAATAAACAGTGTAGAAGAAATGGAAAAAAGATACAATATAAACACTAAAAAACTAGCCTTACGACCAATAGTAAGATAGATTAGACTGTGTATATA
>JAPQRQ010000001.1:17688064-17708633 GCA_037367365.1 Apogon talboti
TATATATGTCAGCCTGTCAGTCCTGTGTAGGCAGAGTCAGAGTTCAGCAGATGGCAGAGTTCAGCTGGAAGAAGCTCTGGAAACTATCTGTTCATGACTCCAGCACTGCAGCCTCACAGATACTGCAGATCTACTACTTATCAGAACACATTTATGTTCACTTTGTCTTCATGGCTATCTAATGTGTGCATTCACGGCCAAACATTATGAGTTAAAATGGAAAAGGATTGACGTGCAGTACAAGTTTGGAGCCTGAAGCTTTTCAGTCTAAACCGCTGAACTTTGAAGTGGTGCATTTGTATGGAAACAAATACCGTCATAAGCCACTCCTGACTCTTGGTTTTGGTTTTTTTTCATAAAGAGGTGGTTTACAATCTGGGTAAAACAACTGTTCCTACAACATGGAACATACTTGTGCGAGCTGTCCGAGTGCTGTAGATAGAACCACTGATGGCAGTAGCTGCATTCTAGAGCCACTTCTCTCATGACATTCCACATATACAGCAGTTCTAGTGTGTATGTGGATCTGCATCTGTATTTATCCAATGTGGTGCACAATTCAACACACTGCGCTACAGATGCTGAACAAACTACATTTGTACAAAATGTATTGTAGTTGCACAGCATTCTTCAAGAAAACAGGGAGAGGGAGTTAACTCATACAGATATCCTGAATGTGTTCCAGGCTCTGTCTAAGTTTTCTGTGCAGTTGTGTATTTACATTAAGTTTTTAAGCTAACAGTAGCGTTGCAAAGCTGCGGCTGTAGATGAGCAGGTGAGGCAATGATGAATGTGAGGGTGAGTGCAAGTGGCTTCACACAAAAGTAGTTTAGTTTAGTTTAGTATAGTTTAGTTTACTTCATTCATAAAATAAAAAGACAGAGAGATAAGGATATCTGCTCTTGTCAGCAAAAGAACCACATTATGAACGGAACTCATCATGTGTAATTACATTGTAAATGTGTAAATAATATGTATATATGTACAGAAAAATTCATTTCAATTGCAGTTACTCTTATATATTTCCTGTTTTTACTCTCAAATGTTCTGCCCATCTTCCACCCTTTGTTTTCTGTATTTTTCCTGCTGTAAACAATGCAATTTCCCCACAGTGGGATTATTAACATCTTATCTTATCTTATCTTATCTTATCTTATCTTATCTTAAAAAGAGTAGAAAGAACAATCTATTTCAATATTCTGCCCCTCTTTACCAAAATACTGTATTTACAGTACTAATTTCAGAACTGTGAAAACAACCTCTTAATACAGTTTCTACCATCACTTCCTGCTGCAGTTCTTCATTTACATTTACTTAGCTAACATCAGCTAACAATTCACCCCCAGTAGACAATAGACTTCAGTATAAACCTGGACATGGTAAACAATTGTAAAAAAAACCAAAAACCACCTGCAGTATGTGCATATTTCTCCATACATGATACACATTAACACTTTAAAATTAGACTTGCAGAGCTCTGGTTCACTGACTTTTTGAGGGAGACTGGAAGAAACAGGAAAATAAAAGCCATTTCCAATGAGATGCACGAGGTGTGATTTGAGTTTGTGCTTCATGTGGTTTGAATTTCAATTTATCCCTGATGAATACAGCGCCATAAATGCTCCCAGCGGGGTGTAACATGCCATTTTAAAGCTACGGGTAATGATTGATATAATTAGGCGTAATGGACCGGCCACTGATTATCATACTGAGTGGAATATGATCTGACTTAATGTAGAGTGGCCTATCTTGCGCCTCTATAGTGCGAGTCTCAGCCCATATACATACTTATATACGTACTTTTCTTTGCATAATTAGGAACAAAACACTCTTATCGAATATCATGCATTTCCTGCACAGACGGACTAAAGCTGTTATGTGTCAATCACACATGATCAGTCATACATCAGTGTTGCACAAAGGATATTATGTGCAATATCTTCAAACTTCGAAAGGTAATGGAATCTTTTTTTTATGTACTGTAAGTAAAAATGTATAAAATGCCTGATTTTCTGATTTACAGAGTGTGAATCCAAAATACACGCACCTCCACTGTATCATCTTTGTATGAAGTAGATATGTCTTCTCATATCTATCACACCACACAAAAACAACTCTGCTGATGAAAGTAAGACTGACAGAAATAAACAAAATTTCCTTCAACTAGTTATAGTTTCATGACAAATTCCAGTGCAATCAGTGAAATAGTTGAGTTTCACAGCAATCAAACTGGAAATCAGTACTGTTCCTTTTAATCAAGGATCTTAAAAAGTGTTAAAAAAAACAATTATAGAGAAAATAACTTATTGGATGCAAACAAAAAAGGAAAACTTTTAACAAGATATGGCAACCATTTTTAAATAATGTGGAAAATCTAGGATCAGGATCTATGAGTAGTGATGTTACATGTTGTTTCTCTCTGTAGCTTCAATAACATATTTTATCTAGGTAATTTTTCTTCTTTTTTGTTGTTTGTTTTTTATCTTTATCTATTTATGTATTTTTCCACTTTTTTTGTGCCTGGTCATTGTGAATGATTTGACTTTGTCTTGTCAGTCTGTAACTGTACCTTTGACCTTGAAAATATCCAAAATCAAATATTTATTTATTTATTTATTTATTTATTTATTTGTTTGTTGAGCAGTGTAGTTTGTGTATTTTTGTGAGTGTACCGGGGCAATCTGACCTTTCAAAGTGCTTTTAACCATGATCACATATTGCATATCACACATAGTCTGTTATATCATAGCAGTTAAAAGAAGTAAGATGCACTTTAAGCTCAGGTCAAGCACAGACATGAAGTTTACTTGGTGTACCACGTTTCACAAAGGACGGTCAGTGCTTCACAAGAATCTTCTGTAGGACCTTGTTGGCGTGAACGATACAACTAATGGTTCTGCAATGACGACATTACACCATGTTCTCTTTGTTGTAAAGGGGTACAAACACAGCACAACACCAGTTCTCCGGCCAATCCAGACCTTCTGAAATTCCCTCGGATGAAGATCAGCACCTTCTCCACTCCTTGCTTTCCATACTTCAATTGAAGTCTAACTGTGTCTTGCTTAAGAATAAACAACATGGCGTGTTTAAAACTGTTTCATGCTTTACCGGTGATGGATGCTTTGCTTGCTTTTGATGCTTTGATGCGGCCTTCTGTGAGCACATTATTGAAATAAGAGTTTGCATTTCCCTTTGGAGGACACCACCTGAAAAGACTTAAAGATACACAAACAACTTGCCACACTCCCTCATATTGGACAGAAATGAAAAAAAAAGGAGTCAGGAGAGTGACTCACCTTGGATGTGAGTAGTTAAGTTTACTCTATCAGAGCCAACACCTGGATCTAAAAGCAAGTAGATGGCAGAGTTTCCTGCATGAGCTTCCAAAAGGAGATGAGTTGTCACTTTTAAGCTAATTTTATGCCGTCAACTCTAAAACAGACAGGGAAGTGTTCAAAGTGTTTCCCAACTAAGGTCTGACTGAAGCACTGGCACCGTTCGTTCTGACAATGTTGATGTATATGAAGGGATATGTGTACGATTGTATATTATCCAGTAAGAAAACAGCACATGTTCATCTTGGAACTATAATTCCTCCACTGTACGGAATTCATCAGAGCCAGCGGTATCCTCTGGGTGTGTGATTGCAATTACTTCACTTGATTCGCTCGTGGCGCACTGGTGTTTAAAATGTCATCTCCCAGTTGGTGTTTTATATTTTTCCCTCAAGTCCACAGACCACTGCAAACCAGCACTGATACATCTACAGATTAAAATTTAGTGCTGTCTTTAAAACGGAGAGAGGGAATGTGTGTTTAAAGCAGAGAGAGTTTTAATGGATTTTAGCTCCGTGCAATATGTCATATATTAATATTCTTCTTTAGCCTTTAGCAGGATTAATATAATTGAATGCCACAGTAAATCATCAGCAGCAGATGTCACATAGTGGTCCTCCAAGTACAGCACATGAAACCAAAACTTGTACATCTTCATCTTCATCTACATCTTCATCTGTAATAGCAAAGTTGAACTAATATTGGCAGATTAAATGTCCATTTACCAGCTTTTTCACAAATTTTAGGCCGCATTTGAAGGTTTTAATCAATTGTGGGCTTACTCGTTATAACAAATATGTCTCTGTTGAATTTATGCAAGTTTCTGGCACACCTGGCTGAGCTCCAAAAAGCAGTGACACGGTCAAAACTCGGTAAAAATATTGTAAAAAAAGATTAAGGAAAATCACCACAACACTGCAAACAACAGTAACAAGGAAAACAGTGTAAAAAAAAAAACAACAAAAAAAAAACAAGGGCCCAAAATTGTCTATTTTTATTAATGATGTGGTCTCACTCAATGTGCTGCCCCCCCCACACACACACACACACACACACTGAGCATGCTAGAGTTTCTATGGAGAGAACAAAATCCACTCTATCAGCGCATTTAGAATTTTTCCTATGGAGCAAATGGTTGGATTTTTCTGAATATTTAAATTAAATCCTGAAGGAGCACCACAGACACGTCAGGGGTTAAAGGGTTAACATTAGCGATTCACACTTTTCAAGATGCAGCATTTTCTGTATTTATATAATCCGTATAACTTTTAAATAAAAATGTACAGCAAAGAGTGTCATATGCGAGAGCCTCCTCTAATCTACCGGTTTACTCTGTCATATTCTTTCTAATGCTCTGTGAGATAAGCAGCGTCAAGGACCAACTTCTCAAAGTGCATCACTGACTCAGCAAATACGTCTATACCACTGCTCTTATAAGAAGTCTTTAATATACGGTACAAGGCTCAATGTGGCAGGCTCTGTCTTGCATTTAAATGTATGTATTTCAGTAACTCATAGTCATAAGAAAGGCTTCCTCTCTCATTTTGTTCACAGCTCCATTATGTAAATGGTCTGAATGTTCCTTGTGTCATTTTCAGACACACGTAACTGCTGTGACATTTGACTAATGCAGCTCCTTCTGTCTTTTGTAATCACAGAATTTCCACATTAATTTGCATTCTGTTATTAGAGGACTTTTGCAGGGATCAATGTGGCATTTACTTCCTGGTGGAAGTCTGTAATGCTCCAAATTAAGATGGATAAAAGAGCAGCCCTAATGACTCGCGTCACTATGAGTTTGCAACCATTGTCTTGAATCCTTAGAATGAAAATGGAGACTTAGAGGACTGATCCATATTACACTGTCTGTCCCATATGATTCTCTTATTCCTCACTTTATTAGGGTACACTGTGGTTCCTATTAGCATATTCATTTCATGATACTGCCTTTTGTGCAGTAATGGATTGCAGAAGAATCCCATCACTGTATTCCCAGGATTATCCGCTGCGTTCACTGTTCATCTATTCAACATTCAATCCGAGGCTTCACCGAGGACCCTTGAGGCAACTAGAGACATGGCGATGTTTTTTTTTTCTTTTTTTTAATGCTTATGCTTTTATATTTACATCTTTCACATATCTGGTGTCATGCCAAGGTGTCAGCGGTATAAAAAATGATTTCTTAGATGTCACAAACAAATAAATCAAAGATGTAAGATGTAAGAGTATTTCTGGAACCCCCAAAGACTGTGTAACTGTACCAGACACTATGTATAGATATACAATAATAATATATTTATGCATTGACATATCTAGGCATGACAAGACCTAAACTATATTTTTTTCCGTGTGTGCTAGATTATATCACATGTTCAACATTGTTGAAATGCAGAGAAATACATGTCATTTGGTCCCAGTCAATGGTTTCATATCTGTTTTCATGGGGAAGTCATAGTAAACAACCAATAGTAGCAGTAATACATTATCTAGTTGTGCCGTAATCCAGTACATAGCTAATATGTTGGTATATTTCAATATTAATCTATTTTACTACAATCTGTGACTATTATAGTACACATGTGTGAATGTGTGTGATTAGATTAGATTAGAATAGATTACATTAGAATAGATTAGATTAGAATATAAAGGTAAAAGGATATATTAAAAAACATATTTGTATACCGAAATAACAAGCATTTGGATCCAACTTTCGGATTTATTAACAACTTGAAAATGGAACTAACATACATACAGTATGTGTGTGTTAATCCTGGTGTCATGTGCATCACAATAAGCGTTCGTGTGAAACATAACAGTGGAACCAATGTTTAGCGACAGCGAAGGAAACAAAGGTTTGATTCAGGAAAATTGTTTTCAGATTACTTTTTTAATCGATTCAAGTCCATTTATCGATCAATTATCTTGCGCTTTAATTAAAGACCTGAATAACTGTCCACTTCAGTGATGTCGTGCATGAAAGGGTTAATTCACTTGTGTTTGAAACTACATTTCATTTCATTTTAATACTTTCCCTAATAGAGTTTTTACTCTACAAAAATCCTCCCTCCAGAGCTCTGTTTTATTATGTTGTACGGGTTGGAAAAGGGATGAAACATTTTTGTTGGAAACTGTCCCAAATGTTCAAGTTTGAGCCACAGACGGCCTGCTATCTGAATTGAACTCAATGATACCTTTAGAAAAGAGACAAGTGTTTTATTGCAGTCCAGGCCGTGTCAGAAGCTGGACCTCAAAGCTGCGATTGTGAGGAGTGGTAGTTTTTCAGGCAGTTTTCCCAAATGTGTCTAGGTCCCTGAATGTGCTGACCACTTAAAACCAGGGCGCCATCACCACACCACACTGTAAACAAACCCACAATGCACTGCAAGCACAAAGGGCATGTGCGGTGAAGAGGCCTCTGGCGGCTCTTCACACTGACATGTCCACTATGGAGTGATGGATGACACTATGGATGAGGCTCTGCAGGAAAAGAAGCACACATGAGCAATATTAGTACTTCCTAAATATATTTATTAAAATCGGAGCCTTAAACCACAGCCTTAGAGAAGTGTATTGTGTCTGCATCTTATAAAAATGCAAATCAACAAAGGCTCACCTTCCACATGGGTGACAGAAATTTAATTCAGCAGATCAAAAACATCCACTACGATGCTAATATAAAGAATACATGTCATTATCTGTGACCAAATGAGTTTCGCGTGGCAGACAAAAGCGCTACAGAGAAGCTCCATAATGAATCAGGCTGGAGGACAGAATTTCTTTGTAACTGTTGTCATAACTCTAGCCATGTGGAAGATCAAGCTTGTTATGGCTCCCCTAAAACTACAACTAGGAACTCAGAGAACTGAGGAAAAAAAATAAAAAAATAAAAGTGATTTGCCTACAAAACTCTTGACTCAGACAAAAAAAAAAGTCAGTCATTGTCTTTTACAGTCTTTTGATCATTTCTCAGAAAAGCCTTTCACAAAAAAAAAAAAAACAGATTCAAGAGAAAAGTACAGACAAGACGACAACCAGAACTTCTCCATATGGATAACATCATCTGACAGGAGGATTTCACACAACTACCATCTGGCTCTATTCTGACACAGGAAACAACCTCCTCAGACCCAGGACATGTCAGGAAATTACAAGTTTTGACTTTTTTTAATTAAATAATTACCTATATTGGAAACATCATAATGCAACAGTTTTTTCAGATGCATTTTTTAAAAAAAATTATGGAATGTTCTTTGCGGTGGACAGTTTTATTTATAAAGCTGTAAAACTCTTGTCCACAAACGTAAAAAGATGACAAACTGCATTTTACACCAATTATTTACATGTATTAATAGAATTAGTGGATCAAAAGGTATTTAACTTTTTAGATCGGTAGATGATTTTGGTCGCCAGTGGATGTTTGGGTCTTTATACTGGATTGCTGGTGATCTGGTGGGAATGGAAAGGTTAAATTGCAAAAGTCTTAATTCTTAAAGTCTGGAACCTCTCTGCGATCCAAGACCTTAAAATCATACCTACCATGAAGTCTCAGGCCTGAGTTGCAGAGACGGATCCTGTTGTAGAATAATGGATGAGCAGGAAAATGAATGAACAAACGTCTGGATCAAAGTGTCTAACCCAGCATGTAATCTGTAAAGAACTCAGCATAATGGGTCTGTAAACAACTCAGCAACGTCTTTACAGAAACAACAGAGCACTTTATTGTATGTCGAGCTGTCTGTCGAGGAAATCATTCTATAAATGAAAGCTCAGATAATCTGAATCAGCCAGCAAGTAGTCAGCACTCACACTGTAGGCCTTCTAATAGTGCTAAAGTCAGGATAATGAAGAGATAACACCAAACAGTTGCTCCACATAGGTCTGGTTTGGCTGCACTCAATATAAACACACACTAAGCATCGTAAGAGTCATCATCACAAAGCTGCAGATTCCCATTACATGACTTTTTTTTTTTTTTTTACAGTGTTGCATGTTAATGTCATGTCAAAAAACTTCATAGTGAAGATGACTGGCCTCATTAATCATACCACTCCTCTGTCCTACATGCATTGTTACAGAACGGGTATGAACTGATATGACACTTGGCTAATTCCGATGACAGATTAGTTTTGTCACAGTTCTGTCTGTAAATATAAAAAATGTCCAAAGGGGGAGAAAAAAAAGTAGCCAGGGCCTCATTAATTATGAAGGCTCAAGTGTCACGATGAAGAACTTCATTCATTCATTAAAAGACGATGACGCGTGTGTAGCTGTGGTAATTCGCACTGAAATTAAAGTTTGCTGGCACAAGCCATATGGAGCCTGTAACTCAAAACCTGCAGTGTTTAATTAAACATTTGACTATCACGTGTATTTAGAACAGATCTGATGACAGTTTCTTTTTAACGGTGCACAGTGTACTCACACATACTTGATGCATTTTCATAAACAACTCCATGTTTAAAACAAATGCTGTATTTTTATAATGATACTCATCTATCTATCTGTCTGTCTGTCTGTCTGTCTGTCTGTCTGTCTGTCTGTCTGTCTGTCGTCAGTCCTGTACAATGTATTTTATGATGGAAACAGGTTTGAGTTGTATTAATTTATTCCCACTTTATACACTGATCGACCTTAACATTATCACCACTATAGAAGTGGTAATACTACTGAGTATTTCATTGAAATGGGACCATTTATCATTTATGCCTCGAAACTGATGTGTTCAAAGCAGCTGATCAGCGTATACTAGATGCCAAACTTACTCATTTGAAATAAACACCACAACCACACGTATGCACGATATCAGCATTTCTAAACCAATGATACTCGTCTGTCTGTCTGTCTGTCTGTCTGTCTGTCTGTCTATCTATCTATCTCTGCGTCTGTCTGTCTGTCTCTGTCAAAATTAGCAGTCAATTTGAACTATTTCAAGCTGTCCTGGGTAAGTCTTCATCTACATCCATTGCCGTTTTAGCGAGTAGATGAGTTAGATTCACAGTGCTTTCAATTCTAGTGATATTTTTCTTTAATTCCCTTTTGACATCTATTAGCAGCAGAGGCAGGTTTCAAGATTTCAGACTCATATATTTTTTTTTTAATCTTGTAACACTTGTGAAATGAGCCAGAATTTCATCAATGACCACTCAGATGCAAATTAACCTTTTTAATAATACTTTTAATAGTCAGTAGCGAAGTGTGAGTGTATTGATGAGATGGAGAAGATCGATCCAAGGTGGAGATAGACTCAGGGCCCCCGTGTTTCCCATTATGGAGGTTTAAGGCGCATTCATGCTCACTTTACATTGGTAAATAGGTACGTGTATTTCTAATGTTGTCAAGCGTCACTGCCTTCATACTCAGATGCATCCATTGTGTTGGAATGAGCGTTTGCCAATCAAAAGTAAAGAAGAAGAAGAAAGTTAATAATAACACACATGGACGACGACAGAGGAGGTTTTACTAATGTTGATATTGAGAAGGGTTAGTTGTCATAAATATGTCGATACTTTTTCACTAACTCGCACTCACTCTTCGAAAAGTTCTGCTATTTCTGGAAATTATTCGTCTTCAAATCTCAACACTGCTTCCACGGTTCTTGGTGGTTCTGCTCCGTATTCTCTGTTGGAGTTCACATCCACAAGGTCCCAGGGAACAGACAGAAATATGCATGTAATGAACTCAGAGGACGGACAGAATGCTCCGTCCGTATAGATTAGATTAGACTTTATTGATCCCACAACAGGGAAATTCAACGGTCAAGGCAGCAACAGAATAAAGTGCAAGAAAAAGTGTACATGCATAAAGATAGTGCAAATAAACACAGAGAATGTTTATTACTGGGCTGTTAAAGTGGAACCCAGACATCACAGCAACTGTTATCTGTATCACAGTACACATAATAATTCACTCAAGATGGCCTCAACGCAAGCTCAGCTCCATTCTGATCAAATATGTATTATTTGAGAATCTACTCTACAAAACTTTGGAAATGTTTTCTCCAAACAAGGGAAAAAAAAAACTGGAAAAATAACCTTCTTCCTATCTCATGCTTCCTAGGTCTAGTGTTTTTTTAATTATTTTATTTTATTTAAGGTCTGAAAACAGGCCTTCAATGCTGAAAAAGTTAACATGTAAACTATTTTGCATACAGAGAGATTTAGTTTGGAGGAAATGTCATCCTGAAACCTGGTCCAAAGGTGCAGATGGTGTTCACATCGTACCTGTCTGATCCGAAATCAAACCATCCCATGTGCACAGTCCAGTGAACACTTTAAATCTCTTTTAACCTCCTTGGACCCACTGTCCACGTATGAGGACAAGAAATTCACAGCTTTATACAAAAAAAAAAGAAACAACTGTCCACTGCAAATGACATTCCATAAAATTTTTAAGAATGCATCCAAAAAAACAGTTGCATCATGATGTTTCCAATAAAAGCAATTATTTAATTAAATAAAGCCAAAACTCAAAAACCTGTGGCTTTCCTGGGTCTTAGGAGGTTAAGAATCGCTCTTAAGTCATTGATCTCAAAGTATTGTTTCATTCTCCAAACCCACATGCTCACTTCTGCATGTGCTCGGTTTCATCAAGTTCAAATTGGATGTTTCAGCAAAAATAATGAAACACATCCAGGGTATGACATGTTGAAACTGACAAGAATGTAGTTATTTCATTCTTGTTAATAATAAGCAAAAAACATGAATAAGTCATTTACATTGTATTAGCGTTATAGCACAATTACCTAAGTCATATTTTCTTCAGGTCATAGCGATGATGATGAATGAATCAGCAGTGTTAGGAGAGTAAAGTTATGCAGATATCACATTTTGGCCAAAAATATGACTTCAGCAATTATGCTATGAGGCTAACGATTTGTTTGTGTCTGCCTGATGTAGCCGCACCTTTGGAAACAAAACCTGTGGGGCTCCTGGGTCTTAGGAGGTTAAAGCTGCACCCAGAGCGGTAGAGAAAACAGAGTGGCGACACTTCCATAGACTCCCATTGTAAAAAATGGCGGACAAAATATGGACCTACTTCTGGGTTATGGAGGCACCAAGAGTTCCAACGATTGAGTATGGCGGCCTCGGAACACATTCATTTCTATTGCTGCTGATTTAGCAACTCCAGCAGTAAGTTAATAACATATCGTCATCTTTCAAATGATCAAGTGTATTTCATATGCCAACCTCAAATTTACACAATAGAAGTACTTTGGTTAGAGCTATGAAACAGGGTTAAGGACGTTGTTTGATGGAAGTATTGATATTAGTAAATGCAGATTAGTGACATTTGTAGACTTATGTCCATGCTAAACCAAGCCTCGGTGTCTTCACTTGTATATCTCATATCTAACAATATGTTTTTAGTTAGAAAGGGATGTATTTAATTTTACAAAGACACACACTATATTTCCATGAACATATTTTATGTACATTTTTAAGTACGACAAAGGTGCAATACGAGTATATTATGTTTTTAATCTTTAAGTATTACATCAGAAAAGGCTTATGGAAATAAAAGTCTTTAATTTCCCAAACAACAACAAGATTTTATGCTCACATGAGGTGGTTTTTGCCACTTTCAAAAATGTACATTCACTTAAGGGCAGGTAGAAACACCTCTTCTGAATTAGTTCTGAGTCTGATAGAGCATAGCATGTACGCTACATGACTGAAGTGTTGACCAATCATCAGCCTGTTTTACATAAAGTAGATTACTCTCTGATTTCATCTATGAAAAACACTTCACATCCCCGTTAGACACAAAACAGCAACATCATATCCTATGAAATACTGTTTATTACAGTCATGTATAATACTATACTGATTTTTATTGAAATGCACATAATTGTTCTTTTTTTTCCCTTTAACTTTCTCTTTATTGGCTTCGTTAATGGAAAAAACAGCTGCGTGAACACTGTACCACTGCTATACACATATCTAGATATAATGAAACCTGTTATCAGTCCAGTTAGGTGCAATTTGAAGATGTGTATAATAGAAGCAATTCATTCTGTTATTGGAAATAAAGGGGAAAAAAACAGCATTACACACTCCACTCATGGAGGATCCTTTAACTGCAGTTGCGTCGATAATGACTGTTTCACATTCAGGTGTCCTCTCACCTACTGTGACTCGCTGACAAATCTAAAAACAATACAACCATCATTTTCATCATTCATTACTGATTTTCCTTCTGGGACAAGTTAAACTATGAAAAGCTCTGATAGCACTTGGAATCTGATGAGACAGTGATGTTATTGTTCCTGCACTGGATGGTTACGGCACCTTTCCAGAGGGGGATTTATGATCAGGAAGGGCTTGCTCATGTTTTAGGGAAGAATCAGCAATTGAACTTAAAAACAGTGCCTTTCTGTTCCAATAAAAAGATGTCTTTCTTCTTCTGCTTTGCTTGCTCTGTGCCTTTTGCATAGGTCCCCTTATCTGAGTCCACCAGTCCGTCCCTCAGGATTCATTTCAAAACCATGTAGCAAACATACAAACAGCTCTTAAGGCTCTGTCAGGGTTTTACAAAATTAAGCCCATATGTGGAAAAATGTCATATTAAGAAGAAGTTTTTGTTTAAAAAAAAAAGACATTAAATTACTAAAATTAAATTTAACACAATTCACTAAATCCTATTTTCTGGCGCCCCCGCAGGATCTCCCTCAGCCTTCTGCGTTTACAGTTTCACCCATTAGTTAAATCTAATGTTTGTTCAAATGAACCCTGTCTCCCATTAGAATACATGTATATGTGTTATGGAAAGAAAATAAAACTGTCCTGTTTACTTACTGTGGCTACTGCATCATTAAACTTCTATATTATTTTTAGGCACTCTGAGCACAAATTAAGGTTCCAGGATGTGACATACAGTAAAAGATGAAGGTTAAAGGTCAAAGGTTATTATCTCTGAAGGGAAAATTGGCTTGCTAATTTTAAGCGTAATACACACAGCACCTAGTATTAGTGATTAGCATTAGCACTGAGTACAGTAGGGTCCTAATACACAAACAATACTTAGCATTAGCATTTGCACATAGTACACAATAGGAGCAGTGATTTTCAACAGTACCTCTGTCACAAGCACTTAATTAATGAATTAACATATATATATATATATATATACCTGTTTTCAGAGTTAAATGTGTATAATAATAATAATTAATAATAATAAATTAATAATTAATAATAATAAAAATAATATAATAATAATAATAATAATAATCTGCGTAGTTCTTATTACTATCACTATCATTGTCACTATCACTCAACACCCATTATTTTATGGAAAGTACTCGATGCAGTTACATTTAGGTGCCCATGCACACTGAGTGACTACAAATCTGCGTAATTGTTTGACAAAATGTTCCAAATGATAAAAACAATAAAACAACCACAGATTTGCAGTTCAGACACCAACATTCTCGTCTCTACTTTTTGATCAACAACAGCAGTATATCACAAATTATAACCTGCATCAGCCAGTAATGAAGAAATCAGTAACGCAGAAGCAACTTTATTTGTAACCATAGCAACAATAAAATCAGGTTGTGGGTGTTTCCATTGGAAACAAACACTGGACTGTTCACTATTCGATAAACAGTCATAAAAATGACTAAACAGCATCAAATTGAAGGATATTACTGTCAGAAATAACTTTCCCCCCAAACCCTTTATTTCTAACACATTCATGACTGTCCTCTGGCTAATACACACTCTGTCTGTCGCCACCTCAACTCTTCCATGCTCATACCTTGATGACATTTCTCTGGAAACTCACTGGCTTTTCTTATCTAGCGGCAAAAACCAAAATAAACATTCAGATGAAAAAATAAAAATAAAAATACCGTCCAATAGCTACCATGGGAGCTGTTTTTGGTCAAGATGCTATTATAGATGCATGGTAAATTCTAAAAATAGTATTATCTTATTATTTTATCTAACTCTGACTGCTTTAACACCCACAGTTGTCTGAAAAACATAAGGTAGGTTAGGAAATGCTGATCTGAGAGACCAAGGAACACATCAGGCAGACACTATGTGCTTAAAAATGATTATGCTAATTAAACACTGTGCACTGTTTATTAGTCTGACTTTAACATTATCAGATGGCTTCCAAAACTTTTATGACTTTATCAGCACTATTAACTTCTGATTCAACACCTTTCAGTATGGAACAATCGTCGTGGTAAATACATTAATTAACTTAACACTTACGATGCAGCTGCTGATTTAACCTTAAAGACCCATTGCTACTTTTACATTAGTTCACAAATTAATTTTTCTCTGTATTTAACCTTTGTTGAGTGATTTATTATATTAGCCTCTGTATGTTGCATTTTTCAGTGTAAATCATGTATTTTTCTATATTTAATTCACTGATCATGTAGATGTTCATGAAAACTCAGAGTAAATTCAAAGGTTATTATATCAGAAACAGAAAAAAACTGAAGAAAAAGTGACTTTTTCAGCAAATATATCAATAATTGAATGCAAAACCACATGTGTCCATCTACTATCAGTGATCCAACTCCATGAGTTTTACTGCTGAGTCAATGTAGTAGAAGATGACGATTTTTCCATGGTAACTACGGAGCCTCTGAACAGCCAAATGGGTCATATCTGATGACCATGAAAAGACGACAAACTATTGATAAATGTATTGATAGGATTAGTGGATCAACAGGTATTAAACAGTTACATCAGTTAATGGTTTTGATCAATGGCGGCTGTTAAGATATATTAGGATAATATAGATATTAGATATAGATATAGATATTAGGATAAGATATTGGATTTACATTCACCAAGGAGGTCATGTGATCACCTGTCTGTCTGTGAGTATAATTGTGTAAAAACTACTGCACAAATTTCATGAAACTCTGTGGTAATTTTGTATTCAGATAATTATTGGAATGCACTTGTTTTTTTTTGTTTTTTTTTGGGGGGGGGGTTTAACCCCTTTTTTTTGCCACATTGGAGAGCAGTTAACCTCTAGGGTTGACATAAAACCAGGACCTTGAATATCATAGTAACTCCAATAAATAGGAACAACCGACTAAACCAGGGGGATCATTTGTGGTTTAATAATGTTGTGGAACCATCATCGAACTTTACTACTTTGCACCACTTCAATTTTTTCTTTAGTTTTCTTTTTTATTTATTTATTTATTTATTTTTTACCAAGGCTTCAATTCTCCCTTTTCAGTCATTTTAGCTCCTCTTTCAACTTTCACATTTTTCACTTCAACAGTTTTACTTCTACTTTATGCTTTTTCAGCTTCATTTTTCACTCACCGTCTTAACTTCTTTCAGGTAACTTCAGACATGTTTCAACAACAGTTCAGCTGCAGTCCACAAAAAACCCTCAGCTATCAGCAGTCACAAAAAAAAAAAACCTCTTCAGAGATTCCAATTCATATAGTTATATGATTGGACTTTTTTTTTTTTTTTACCTCTCTTTCTGTCACATTGGATAACTTAACCCCAAGGTTGACGTAAAACTGACCTTAGTCATCGTAGTAACAGTTCAACTAAATAGTATCAGTCAAACCAATGAATAGGAACAGCTAACAACAAATTGTGGGGGATGATTTGTGGGTTAATAATATTGTTTATTGGCCTTGGCAGAAATCTGCTCCATCTCCGAGTGGAAAAGTCTAAATATTGTGAAACTTTTCTTGGGAGTTGATAATTTGTACTGATTGCTGATGTTTATCAGGATTTTATCACAGCATTCTGTCACTCTGTCGCCTGCATTTCACAAATTCGATTAAAGCAGCAGTATCACTTCCTCTTTGCGAGTTTTACCAAAGTCATTTAAGTTCTGCAATGTGTTTAAATCAGACTCTTACTTCCCTGTAATAACATAATCATTTGTATCCAAAACAAGTGAAGACAGAGCTGCACAGATTAACATGATTTAATGCTAATCGTGCAGATTGTGACATTATTAGCCGGTGATTATGCTGTTAATCTCGTCCTTAGTGAGCAGGCCAAATGGTTTAGCAGTTATTTCGGTCTCTATCCGGTGTTCTCCTGATCCATGGGCATATGGCACGCTGCTGAGCCAAGACCTTTAAGCACTGTCAAACTGTGTCATCACTGTCCTCAGCATCATGGTCAGACTGATGAAAATATCCAGTCAAGAGACAGTTATATGAGAACATTTCATTTTCTCATGGAAAAAGTTTCATATAAAAAGAGGTGAATATTTAAGTTATAAGCACTGACTCAAAAAGGTTTGGTTTTATGAATAATTTCACTCTTTTAACTCATAAAGACCCAAACATCCACCGTCGACCACAACCATCTACTGATCTAATCTGTTTAATACCTGTTGATCCACTAATCCTATCAATGCATGTAAATAATTGGTGTAAAATACAGTTTGTCATCTTTTCACGATCATCAGATATGATCCATTTGGACGTTCAGAGGCTCCGTAGTTACCGTGGAAACCCATGGAGTTGGATCAATGAGTGCAGTCATAGACACTTGTTTTATATTCAATTAATGATATATTTTACTGAAAAAGTCACTTTTTCTTCAGTTTTCTGTGTCTTGGTATAATACCACTCAAGTTTAATCTGAACTTTTATGAACATCTATATGATCAGTAAATTAAATAATGGAAAATACCTGATTTTCAACGGAAAAATGACAAATATAGAGGACTATTTCATAATAAATGGTGACAAATCATTTCGGAAATGTTAAATATAGAGAAAAAAATCATTTGGGAACTACCACAAAAGTAGCACTGGGTCTTCATGGATTAATTAGATGTAAGAGAAATGCAAGAGCAAATCATTTACAGTTATTAGTATCAATCAATTAATCAAATTTTATTTATATAGCGCCACATCATAACAAGTTATCCCATGATACTGTACATTTAGAGCTGGTCTAAATCAGACTCTTAAGCTAATTTACAGAAACCCAACAGAATCCTCCAGGTGCAAACACTTGTGACGGTGGCGAGGAAAAACTTCCTTTTAACAGACAGAAACCTGGAGCAGACCCCGACTCCTGGAGGACGATCGTCTGCCTTGACCAGTTGGGGTTAAAGAGAGAGATTATAACTAAATATCCATAACACTACTACAAATACATGAACTAACAGTAGCTATACTACAACTGCAGCTGTTTGTACCAATAATAGAAACCGCTACCATCTATGTAACTGTATAATAAACACTATCACATCTATATGGATAAATAAATAAATAATGATGAGGCAGGAGAGAAGCAGGACCACAGTAGTATGTGTACATGAATCATGTAAAACTATAATCATTCTCTGGTTGTTATTGAATATATTGGCAGGTTTCATAATCAACACCACTGACAAGATTAATATCTGCAAAGTCAATTAAGAAGCTGCAGATGTGTCAGTTGAATTGAGTTTTCCAGCGGTACTCGTGTTCTTCACACCGTCTCTACTATGACCACTGTGTTTTTACCCTCAAGTGCTAATTGATCACACTTGTCAATGTTTTTGTAGATTGCTGATGACTACAATCATACTGAATGCAATTAATTACTCCCCCAGCCTGTCGATACATTCATCAGGCTTTAGGAGGCCTATTAGTACTAATCAGAGACCACTGCCCCATCCGGACCCCATTCAATCACAGCCGGAGACTCTGAAACCACCAGGCTTTTACCCACCGCTCACTTTCTGTTTTTCCGTCTTGTTTTCCAAAGACATTATAGTGAAAATCTTTGTATGGTTTTTTTTTTTTTTTTGGTGTCATTAATCTATGACAATCTTGTTATAAAAGAAATGATTTCGTTTTCATGCTGAAATCCGTCACTGACACAGTCTCAATTGTCTACCACTTGACAGATATAAGTCATAGTTTAGATGTTTTCATCTCCTAATAGATGTTTCAAAACTAAAGACAAAACTGCCAATTAGTTTGACAATGCATGGCATATTGTCATCCAGGTCTAGAATCTGTTTTTCATCTAATTTCAGAGCAAATATTCTGTTCAATATATTTCATCAAGACAAATCAAAACCGTAATGGAAGCATGAGGTGAAAAAACACTCACCATAAGCGAAAGGCTCATTACACCCGAGTATACATGCTGGGTAAAATATAAAAGCCCTTTATATCTCCAATGGAATCACCCGTCAAAACATCATTAATAGTTCTTTACTGGTTCTGTAACTGATTTGGACGTTCAGGCTGATGAATGAACCGGCTCAGCATGACATGCACGAGCAGTAACCGACTATCAAAGTGGGAAATTGATTTAATTATCTTTACGAGAACATTGAATATATTTGAAGTGTAAATGTGAATATTAATACAGCCTTGAAGACGGGGTTGCTAATTAAACTAAATAGAAAGGCTACTGTGACTCCACGCTCCACAGGATCAGGGTACTTACCAGAACTAAAATGTTCAAGAGCTACTGGAAAAGTTAGATACGTTTTAGAAGTAAAACTAAATGCACGTTTGTTTCCTCGGTGGAATCATACAGGCTGACGTTATGGACGGGGAGCAAGAAGCTCAGAGGTCATGGGGGTGACACGTGTACCGACTGTATATGGATTTAAAGCCACACCGTCTCATCTTATACTTCTGTTTAGTTCAGTGTTGTCCTCTTCATGAGTCCATTAAACACATCCATTTGTCATTCTGCCACGTTTCATGCAGCGATAAAGAGCAGAAGAAGTGGATGGACTTATTAAGCCACACTAAAATTTGTAAACAGTTGATGAAAAAAGATGTTAGCGCTTTAGCTAATGAACGTTAGCATGTTAGCGCACTAACTCCGTCTGCATCCGTCAAACCGGATCATAATGGACTCCCCTGGTAAAGAATATGGTTTTTATGAGGTGTTTCACATCTTCACACCTTGTGTTTCATTTGTCAGGCCTTTACCTTTACTGTTCATCTCAGGGGAAAGTAAAAACAACAATGATATACGCCTACACACAACTGAGCACAAAGTGATTCATGCTGTGTTCCTGCCTATAGAAGGTTAAAATGTGTTAAAACACTGAACTGAGTTCACATGAACTGTCTGTGTATTTCAGATTGTATTTGAGTGCTTTTTTATGGAGTACTGTGCTTTTATGTAAGATGCTAATTTTCTAATTAAGCTAAAGTTAAACTAAATTAACACTGTAGCAAATTTTCACTCAGTTTGCGGTTTTGTTCTCTTATTTTTAAGGATGTGTTTAAGGAAAACTGGTCATGAGAAGTCAAGTACTGATTTTTGTAGTTTTACACAAGTGCACAAGCCCCCTTATGTCATTTTTTAAATATAAAAATGTATAAAAATTTATTGGACTAAACTATACTATACTAAACTTGTTGCGAACAGGGTCTAAAATATCTCTTAATTGGACATTGTTTTTGTAACTACACACTCTGAAGGTGTATTTAGTTTTATTGGACAGTTTTACTTATTTAATTGCCTTGTTTGTTATGCAGAGAACAATGTGAGGAGAGGTGCTTATGGAAGACATTGCTCCACTGATTTTCATGTTCTTTTACACAGAAAATAAATTCCTAATTTGGCAAGGCAGAAGCTGTCCTTAACTCAGTTCTCATCATACAACACAGATCTAATAGCAAAACTGAATTACTTAAGTAGTCAAAAGTTGAAATGAAATAAAATAGAAATCCAAAAAGTCCAGATACCAAAAATATTCCACCGTGAATGACCTCTGAAGACATGGATTGTCTTGTGCTTGTTTTTCTCCTTTGGAGTACATTTTTGTGGACATATCTAAAAATATATATATACATGGATGCTGACCAAAACAACTGCACTAAGACTTCAAAAGAGTGTTTGTGCGGTTGTTGTGGTTCAAAATATTTTCTACAAAGTAAACCAGACAGATGTGCGTTGCATATTGGGATGTATTAAGTCAACTTTCCTAGGTACACTGACTTTTTTATATTGGAGGAAAAAGGACATTCTAAAGTAAATTTTTTCTGCATTTACATTTGTACCTGAGCTTAAAGATGTAAACAGCATGAGGAGGAAGATTTCACCTCTTAATTGCTAGGATGATGTATTCCTGAAAACTTTTTTCGTTAACTCAAAGGGGACATTTAAGGTTCAATTTGTGATTTTCAGTGACATACGCCTCACCTCACCCTCCCCTATGGTGGCCCTTAAAATAAAAAAAACCCTTCTGAAGTCAGTGTTTTTTGTTTTGTTTGTTCTGCTTTGTAGTTGGTCCATACACCAAAACAGAAT
>JAPQRQ010000001.1:17740724-17752339 GCA_037367365.1 Apogon talboti
AACGAGCTCAAACCATAACGAGTCTGATACTTCTAATATGAAGTAATGCTAAATGATTGGTCTGAATGTGGAAATATTCTTTTATTTGGCCAGAATGTATACATATCAACCCAGTGTCCTCATTTGAGGACAGCATGTATTTCTTTTCTTACTTGATATAAAGGAGTTTTGGAAGTTCCAACGTGTTTGTATTCCCTTTTTATGCAAATGTTCTGAAAATCGTTACAAAAATCTAAAAATTGTTAACTTGGGTTAAAAAGGGTTAAGATACTTATTCCATTTCTGCAAAGCCACGGTTGTTGCACCTCGGAGACATTTCACCACCGACCATGCAGATTCACCAGAGACAAGAAAGTAAATCAAACACAACTCCAGCACTGCTCAGAGTCCAGTTCATACAGTACAAAGACAGACATGGAGGACGGAGAGAATGAGGCGCATATCTCAGACAACTATTCTATTAAAGCTGCTTAACGTGCAAACCCTTCAGTTTCCTGTAGTGCAGATGCTGGAGCTGTATTACAAAGATTCTTATAGCTTTACATGCTATCCACATCCTCTAGTCTTCTGAGAGACACTGAGTCCTGAAGAAGCACCTTCAGTGGGAGGAAAACAGCAATAACAAGTCTCAGATGAAAGCTAAGATTAAGGGAAGAGAGGCAGCAGCAGAGGCCAGCTCCGGAGATAATTCAGGTCTAATCTATGCTCGGCAGGTGTGCAGTTAGTGCCAGGAAGGTGAGCCAAGAACTTCTACAAAGATTTACTCCCAGCTCTCACCCGGCGTTATCATACCCATAGAAACCGCAGACAGACACACACTAACACACAGCCTTACATGGATGATTTGAGGGGTTTGTCACGATTTAATTTTGCAAGCTCTGGTTTATAGCAACAGGATGTTTGGTGTTGTGGAACTATATCCTTCAGAGCAGAGCAGGGTGTGAGTCAAACATGAGAGTGTACGTTGAGAGTGAACTACAACTGAGTGTTTTTGTGCTATTTATTTTTACATGAAATTCGAAAGGAAAATAAATGTCACAGGGACATTATTCAGTCAGTGTCATTTTTCGTGACTCTTTCGGTTTTGATTAGTGCTTTTTGAAATAAACTCATGTATTCCGCCCTATAGGGAACTATTCAGTAAATTCATCCGCACATTAGTATTTCACATTACTGCGAGTAGGAGTGAGAGACAGACGTAGATACAGCAGACAGACGTCCTCATGTGTCCTGTCAATAATTACATGCTGTTCTTTTTTAAGGGCAGATGATGGTAAACGTTAGAAATACAGAATGTAGGAACACAATACTACCTCCACTTTTGTGTAAAAACTAGAACAGAATTTACAATCCCTGTCCTGACTTACAGGGCGCTTAATGATAAATCCACATTATATATGATAGACCTCAGAGTGCTGTGTAGTCCTAATAAAACACTGCAGTCTCAGTGCAGGTTAACCCGCCGCTCTGAGAGTTTCTAAATCTTGACTATTTCCCTGTCTACATAATATGGATACTTTTCACCCTTTTGTCCACATGTCCTTCATTTTACAATATATCTCTGTGCACGTCTAGCACAGGAGACACAGCCACAAACTACTACAAATGCTCAGACGCTCGAAGGAGAAAAGCTCCACTTACATGGATTTTTTTTTTTTTTAGAAAAATAAAAAACAATGCTATTTGTTAACATTATCCAATAAATAATGCATTGTTTTTGGACTATCCTGAAAGAAAACAAGAGGATTTTTTTTTTTTTTACTTTTCTCATAAAAGGGCATTTTTCAGACAGACACTGCAGACCTTGAGACCATATTCATTATAGCAGAAACAGAGGTTTTACGCATCATGAAGTTGAAAGCAACAACATACTGACTTAACCGACAACGGACTAGTGCTGCCTTCACGTGGTATCGGGAAGATGACCCCTTCCACTTGTGAATTGGAAATTACCAGTGCATTGTGTTCAAGTGCTTTTGTTGTCATAGCGAAATGAAAAATGGCTGACATAATTTATCCTGACCAGCTACATGGGTGAAACGGTTTTAGATGTGTTAATTCATCTGCTACAGCTTTTTTTTCCTTCCTTTCTTCCATCCATCCATCCATCCATCCGTCTGTCCTTCCATCCATCCATCCATCCATCCATCTATCTGTCCGTCCGTCCATCCATTCATCCTGTCTTAATATTCATTCACTCCAATGTAAAATTTCTGTCACTACCATGTTTGACTAACTCCACTTTCCCACAGACACTGCTTATTCTGATCTACCTTTTTTCCACATTTTTTTACATTCATATGTTCACAAGACATAGGATGTATGGTTATGAATTGACCGCAGCTGGTTTGATAGGTGGTTTCTCAGTGAATTTAACACAGACACCCACGTCTCCTCCATAAGGAGCCACGTTACAAACTCTTCAAACTAATCTTTATAACTCTGACATTTCTGGGATATAAGCAATAAATCATATATCAAATTGTTGGAAAGAGTCTTTTCTTTCAAAGATTATTCACATTTTAATCTTAAAACGTTTCATTTTCAATCTACAGGCCTCTAAGCGCGCAGATCAAGTAAATTCAATGTGATGAAGTCATACAGTAATGATGTAAAGCCCATTCAAACACATATATAAGTTAACTATGAATAAAAAAACTATCATCGCTGACACCCAACAAACTCAGCAAGTTGACTTTTACACAAGTTATGACCAATGTCTAAAAAAATTCAGCTCCCCATTTTATCAACTCCACTGCTTCTAGAACCCATGGATCCCACGGGTCAACGCCGCACTACTTTCCCATAATTCCCACAGCACATGAAGGCAGCATAATTCACCTCCTGTATTTTACCTTAAGTCCTCACATGGATTTATCTAAGCAGACAGTTCAGATCCCTCCAGTGGATAATTACAACAGTGATTAATGTGTTTCAGCTGAAATACGTTCTGTAACTCTAACTGATGTAGTGAGTAGCTTCTCATGTCTTAAACAACCATCAGTTTGGTAGGGAACACAAAGATTGGACAATGCCATCAAGAATTGGGCTCACATTGTGAAAGAATAGTTCAGGGAATATGAGACAGTATGGATTATCCAGACCTGAACCCGATGGAGAACCTTTGGGATTTGATGGAAAAGACTTAACAGTGTTCAAATGACATTATCATTACAAGATCTTGGCCAAAAATGAGTGTAACTATATATGAAAATTAATATTGTGACATTTATTGTCGCATGTTGTATTGTTGAATGAGTCATGAACTAAAGCTATACTGTGTTGAGTTTATTTATTGATTTATTTATCATTGGCTGGGCTGTGTCCATATGTGTGTGTTCATTACAGAAAGAACCAATAGGAATGTGTTATTTAAGGTGTGAACGCATTGTTTGCTAATCTCTTTGTTTTCCATGTCCACATGTACACACACCAACAGGACTTTTTTTCTTTTTTATTTCAGTGATCTCAAATGCTGTTTGTGTGTGTGGACAAGAGGCTCAAAAGCACAGTGTCCACTTTATGTCCTGGAGCTGGTTCTACAGGAGTGGTCTCGGTGATGTCTCAGGTGACCCTTCAGTCCTGCTGTAGGACCTGTGAAGCACCGAGCGCCTGTCCTCCCCCTCCTCCTCCTGCTCTGTCTCTCTTTATTTTTCTATATCCAGCATGTCGTCATTATATGTCACTAACTTGGCGTCCTCTCTCTCTTTCCAGTTGTTTGTGCCTTTTCCTTCCTGTCCTCCTCTTCCTGTTCTTTCCTCAGGTATCTCTGGCTCTGGAGTTGTTTGTTTCTGATGTGTAGGTTCTGGTCTCCAACGCGCTGCTGTTCATCTGTTGTTGTTTTTTGAGGTTTTTTTTTCAGTTCTTTTCTTGTCTCTCTTTTCTTTCCACTTACCTCAACTGGTCGAAGCTGAACATCCCAAGGTTCTTATTTTTTCCCTGTTAAATGGAGTTTTTGCCTCCCACTGTTGCCAAATGTTCTCGAGGGATTCGTTAGCTTCTTCTTTGAACAGTATCAAGTCTTGAAATAATAGTGTTTTGTAGCATTGCACAAAAAAAAGAAGTATTTATGTCAATGTTACATTATACAAAATATACAGTTTAATAACATTTTGTTTCCTTCTTTTGTAGTTTATTTAATATTATTTATTTGTGCCCTTTTATGTCATCTTTGGGTGGATATGTGGGTTATTTGTGTGGGCAACTGCAAGAATGTGTTTATGTGGTGTGTGTTAGTGGTGTACAACTCTATTTAGTGGGAGGGTTCTGGTCATTAAACCATGAAAATTAAATAAATAAATAAGTAAATAAATAAAATGAGCAAATGAGCTGCAAACGAAAAGAAATATGCAAGATGCAAAATGTACAAACTCAGCTACACAGGACTAATGAAACTAATAAAGTTCATGGCCAAAAGTTTTGGCAGTGACACAAAATGGTTTTTGCCAGTTTTGCTGCTATAGCGCCAGCTTTTCTTTTTTTTTTTTTTTTGTTCTCTGAGGTACACCAACAAACAATTATACACATGTTCTAAATTTCAAAGACTTTCATTGGAAAATAAATTACATTTATGCCAAGGGCCACTTTGTCATTGTCAAAACCTTTGGCCATGACTGAAATAACAACAACAACAACAGAAAATAAAATAAGAAAAGAAGAACTCAACAGTTTGACATAATAAAGGCAGATATTTCAGTTCACTGATGGAGACAAATGGTCTAAACCGAAAAAAAATCACATAAGAAATCCCTGAAGGTAACAATAAAGTACTATTGTATTGTAGAAGCTGTAGAGGGAGCTTGTATTTCAATATACAATATACATTTTAATAATTAATGATTAAATAGATTAGAGATCACTAAAAGTATGGATAGAAGGCTAATAATAACTATAACTATTATAGCAGTGAGTGTTTTAAACTGTGTATAAACTAGCCTATATACTGTATTTTTCTTTTTCCATTTGAACTGATCTGAACAGACAAATCTACAGTAGAAACTCCCATAGTGCATCGTACAGCAGTAGATGACGCGTGACACTGATCCAAACTCCTGAATAGATTTCCTCAAGTCGCAGCGTTTTCCGCTATTTGCTGCTATTTACGAAAACATCTACCGTATGTTGAACATGTCAGTGAAGCTCTGCCCTCCTGATATTTTCACTTTTTCTGGCTGATGTTGTGAGAGCGATGATGGGTGAAGCTATTCCGAGAATTAGACCGTGTACTAATAAAAATATTAATAGATACAAGCTGTCTGGTCCTAACAGATACAACAGGGGAATTGAGAGGATGTCAACACTCGGTGCGTCGCCATACTGCAGTAAAGAGAGTCTCATTAGGTGAATATGTGAAAACGTGTGGGAGGAACATAAATATTAAACCCTACAGCTGCTAAGTGGCACCGGCAGGAGTCTTTACTGTCTGAGGCTAAATCACAACATCCCTCTGTGCTTTTGACAAATGACCTTAGGACCTAATGAAAGACTTTGCATCTGGATTAAAACAGGTTTTAGGTGCTTAAATTTTATCGACCTGATGCATCTTGGGTAACATGTTTCAAAGCCTGGGCGATGTGAAGCTGCACGCCGACTCAAAGAGAATTCAAAGTATGCTTTGGGGCAATGTAATCGTGTTTTAGAAGTGAGTTGTGTAATCTTAAAATCAATGCTAAACAGGTAAGCAGTGAAAGGATGCCAGTATTTTATCTTTTGAAATTTTATTTAACATCCGAGATGGTGCATTTGGCATCATGATACAGGAAAAAAAAAATATAAATGATTTGTTGGTGCTGGGAAAAAAAGGACACATGAAGGATTCTGATAACATACTTATTCTGCCAAATGCTTTACATGACGTGCACATTTTCAGCCTATTTGGTGGGTGAGCATCATTTACAATTTCTAAAATGACAGAAGAGGTCGATTACACAGTCAGCCCAAAAAAACATTTGGTCTGTAAGAGTTTGTGAGGGTGAGGAAAAGAATTGCAAGACATGAAATATGAGTACATTTTAATCCTTTTTAATGAACACTGACCAGTTTGGGCTCAAAGCCGTTTCACACCAAGTACAGTTTTCTTTGTGGGTTTTTTTTTGGTAGAAAAAAAAATCTGTGGAAAAAAAGTGTTTACTGATGTCCCGTGGGGCAAGGACCTCATCTCTTAAGTGTCTGAAAGTGATATCTTAACCTCCTAGGACCCACTGTCCACATATGAGGACAAGAAATTCACAGCTTTATACAAAAAAAAAAGAAACAACTGTCCACCGCAAATGACAGTCCATAAAAATTTTTAAGAATGCATCTGAAAAAGCTGTTGCATCATGATGTTTCCAATATAAGTAATTATTTAATTAAAAGAAGCCAAAACTCAAAAACCTGTGGGGCTCCTGGGTCTTAGGAGGTTAAAAAAAGCCCCATAGACTTACAGTACATTGAAGTTGAACTTGAAGTCTGACTCAGCACATGAACATGCTGTCATACTGAACCATGTACTGAGATCTGGGGTAGATTTAAAGATGGACCAGTTCACTTAATAGAGGGTCAAAATAAGACAAATGAAACTGGAGTGAGTCCTGGGAATTAAAAAAAAAAAAAAAGATTTTTTTTTTTCTTGGATACACACAGTGTCTTTGCAAAACAGTATCATGTAAGTTGTGTTGGTGAAACATTTACCTGTGGTGTTAAAATTACTTAATTCCTGCAAAAGAAATCACAGTTTTAATATTTTTATAATTAATATTTAGAGCCAATATGATCCTACTCTTATTATCTTATCTTATCTTATCTTATCTTATCTTATCTTATCTTATCTTATTATTGCAGCCGTTTGTGCTTGTGTCTTTCTAAATGATCATTTTAGTCTTCTGTACTCAGTACAGTATCTTACAGGGTCATACTAGATTTACACATCTCTTGGTCATGACTTGCATAAGATAATTTTAATCCTCAGCTACAGTATGTCTATCAGTGTCAAAAGTTGCCAATTTCAGTGTGTAGTTGCTGTTTTGAGGTTCTTTCAAGTGGTCCTGTGAAAATGCAAATAGTGAAAAGGAGAAGAATATAACGGCTGGATTATTCCATCGTGAGTCTGAATACTATTAAACACCAGTGTTTACATAACATCAATGTGCGCATAAGATAGTATTTGTGATACTGAAGCACATCTCATTGAAGGAATGCATTTACTCTTTAAGATCACAGCATCATGGCTTTTTAAACAGTCAGCCATTTCTATTTTGTTGAGCAAAGTTTGTTTGGTATTTTTCTCAGTTCTCTTTAAGTCAGCAGTTCGCTCACCATTTTTCCTACCAATTGGTTCTCTAAAAAGCTCCAGCACATTCTTATGTTCCGGCTCAGCAGGATAAGCCATAAAACTGCAGTTCATTTGTCTCCTCCGCAGATGGAGTATGTAGATGGCTATGGCCTCTTTCTGTGCTTTAGTGCTGCGGGCTGTGGTGTGGTGTACAGTCATGTTATTCAGCCTCCTCCTCTGCACAGTGAGACAGCTCTCGGCTGGCAAACTCCTCTCAACTTCATTTTCCCCACACAGGAAAGAGGCTTATGCCAAATGGACCATAAACGTGTGTGTGTGTGTGTGTGTGTTTGTGTTGCACACAAAAAGGGAACTCTGTTTTCTTGATGATGCACTGTTTATATCAGTGTTGTACGGTAACAGAGTAATAATACTTCGCTACTGTACTCTAGTATGTTTTGGGAGAGTTTGTACTTTACTGAATATTTTTTATTCTTTTTTCTTTCACTTTTACTTCACTACATTTCCTAACTCAGTTGCGTACTTCTACTCCCATACATTTTTAATTGTTCAGTATCGTTACTTGTTACAAAAAATAAATTAAAGGAAATTTGGTGTTTTCACCGCTGAGATTATGGTGACTGCAACAAAATCAGGAAGGTGATTTATCGCATAATGAACAAGTGCAAACGACGGTCCACACTCTGTAGATGTGAGCAGCAGCGTAATATTCTAAATTCTGACTGTATTTGGTTGTTATTAACATTTACTTGTACTTTTGCTTTCATTACTTGAGTACATTCAATTGTAGATTACTTGATATACTAAAGTACAGTAAATATTAGATACTTAAAGACTTTAACTTGAGTAGTATTTCAGTTATTGACTTGAACTTCTACCAAAGTCATTTCTTGGTCCGTACCTGTACTTCAACTCAAGCGTGACTTTCCAGTACTTTATACAACACAGGTTTATATCTTGTACGAAAACACAATATACAATAAGACATACAAAACAGTATTCATTCAGTGTACAATGTTTTTTTTTTCCGCTTCAATTGGAGGGACTGAAATAGCATCACTGTTTTACAAAGAGAAGAATGCCACCAATCTGTGACGACCTTCTGTAAGGGTGCTCTATTTGCAGCCAATACATTTCATACAAAACCCTAATTATATCCTCATGCACACAAGTTACTATGGAAACATATTATATTCATTTTTTAAAATATTTGTGCTTCTCTGTGAAGATAAGGGGAAAAACTTATGATGAACAATGGACTGTGTTGGGTTTTTTACCTCGGAGGGGTATTGTAATCGTTTGGTCTGTCTGTCCGTCTGTCTGTCTGTCTGTCCATTCAATGACGTAATGGCATTATCTGAAGAATGCATTGAGATATCTGCACCAAATTTATGCTGTAGATGCATCTTGGCATGGAGCAGAAGTCTATTGAAAATGGGTGACCTTGACGTATTTTTTCAAGGTTAAATGGCAACATGTCTATTCAATCACAAAAGTGCATTATCTGAAGAATGCATTGAGATGTCTGCATCAAATTTATACTGTGGGTGCATCTTGCCATGGAGCATAAGCCTATTGAAAATAGCTCCATTCTGGCTGAGGGGGTGTTAGTGTGTAGCACATTATGTTTCAGCATTGTGTAACTTTACTATTCTGTCGTGTTCTTATGCTTTATATTCACACCACGTCACATTATTGGGATTTGTGGACTGAAAAACAACACAATTTATGATAATTCAGTGCTTTCAGAACATTTTTTTTTTTGGCGAAAGTCGTGATGTGATTGATTTTAATGTGAGAAAACCTGGAAAGTAAAAAATACATGACTTTGACTCCAGAGACTTCTGACTCCTGCATGTAGTTAAGTTTTTGCTGGATTCTGAAAATACTGTCTGACTTTTTCAACCAAGTCTCATTGACCAAACCTCTTAGCCTTTACCAAATGCAGCCAAGAGCGTAAATAACACAGTTGTGGTTGAGGTTGGTGGTTTTGTCAAAGGAGGACAAACATTATAGTTTCCTTTTACGGCATCAACATATTTGTCATTCGTTGGCAGAAATGTAGCTGCTGCAAATGACTCACAAGTCTTACATGTTGAACTGTTCATGGTTATTTCGTTATAGCTGGGGTGTGGAGCTAAATGTCTAAGTATTTGTTAGAGTTTGCTTTTCAAACTTGAAATTTTGGGGAGAAGACTAAATGATCCACAATGTGTTGTGTCTGTCAGTTTATGGGTAATTGCATCATTATTATAACACGTGTTGACATGACTGTGATAGTCACGTACAGAGGAGGTGCTACTGAGGAGAGAGAGCATTTAGTAGAAGAGAGTGAACTATCTCCACTTGTTTTAATTTATTTGAAGGGACAGAGGAAAGCATTATCAGAGCACATTAACTACAAAACAGCCCTGATATTCCTGGTACTGAGACCATTATTAAAATTACCCTTAACCCATAAAAACCCAGTGGTACTTTTGTGGCAGTTCCCAAATTAATTTTCTCTATAGTTAACCTTTCTCAAGCAATTTATCACCATTTATTGTAATATTATCGTCTTTAGTTTGAGTTTTTCCAGTGTAAATCATGTATTTTCCTATTTTTAATTCACTGATCATGTAGATGTTCATTAAAGCTCAGAAGTTATAAAGGTTATTATATCAGAACAGAGAAAACTGAAGAAAAAGTGAGTTTTTCAGTAAAATATATCATTAACTGGACATAAATCAAGTGTCTCCATCTGCTGTCATTCATCAAACTCCATGGGTTTTATTGTAGTGATGGGAAGTTCAATTCTTTTTACTAACTCGATTCTTTCGGTTTGTTCATCTGTTGCGAATCGATTCAGAATCGATTCCTTTGATTCACCAATTAAAACAAAAACAAACAGATTCAGTGAGTCATCGATTCATGAACAATTCATGTATTCATGAACGATTCAGTGAGTCAGTGATACGTGAACAAATCAGCAACTCATCGATTCGCGAACGATTCAACAAGTCGATTCAGCCAGTCGGCCGTACTCAGCTGCTCTTTCATTCAGCAGTTCACTAGCTTGGCTTGGTCCATCCATGGCCAGTAAGTAGTCTTGCGATACAATCAGATTTTGCCGTAGAGACTATGGGTGCTGCACCGTGCGTCACACAGCACTTCCACCTCCGACTTAATGAGTGATTCCAACTAGTTTATGTGATGAATAGATAATAATATTAGCAAATTGCTGCTGAATCGATTCAGTTGCATTTGTGAATCAATTCCACTCGTTCACTTAAATGAATTGATTCTTTTGAACGATTTGTTCACAAATCGCCCATCACTATTTTACTGGTGAATCAATAGAAGATGACAGTGTTTCCACGTTCACTACTGAGCCTCTGAACGTCCAAATGGGTCATATCTGATGACCATGAAAAGATGACAGACTGTATTTTACACCAATTATTTACATGTATTTACATGTAGGATTAGTGGATCAACAGATAATAGCATCATCTGCATTTTTCAGTGAAAATCAGGTATTTTCCTATATTTAATTTTCAGATCATGAAGATGTCCATAAAAGCTCAGAGTAAATTAATATTCAAATCAAATTTATATTTACATATCTCATGATACTTTGTATTAGAGCTGGTCAAGGCCAGACCTTTAACGGTGTTCAGTAAAACACGTTTCAATAAAGCGAACGCTGCCTACAAACTGGATGTTTACCTGACAGAAAGCAGAACAGCTAAACTTTAAAAAGCTATTGAACTAAACTAAACATCAGTATTTTCTGTCTGCCACCATCTATCCAGCCCACTGCACACTATATTGTTATCCAGGCAGGTTGTTTTAGTGAAACATTATTTCTGTACGGTGAGCCAAACGGTGACCTTTAATAACACCGCTCTGTTATAAGTCCCCGTTGAGTTATACTTACTGCTTCATACCAACTTGTCACGTTTAGAGATGAATGTTTAGAGACGTATATTCATCCACACTAAATAAATCCTTCACATGTCATCATACTCAAGGACAGGGACTCCCTGAAGTTATAAGCCGTCCTTCTGAAGTAATGTTTGTAGCCCTCCAGAGAATAGCTGCCAACATTTTCCCTTGGCCCAGCAGAGACTTATAATTTAGACATAAAAAGCAATCTGTGCATTCTGAAGGGAAACGTCTTTGTATTTGGATGTATTTGACTTTGAAAATATTTGCTTCCACAGACACACATTCTGAGTAAGTCTGAGACACATTAGTATCAAGATTTATTTTGTTGATAATTATAGGTCACATTTAACCCAAGTGGTATTTATAGAGAAGTCGTGCTCAAAAAATAAATATTAAAGCAGTTCTTTAGAAT
>JAPQRQ010000001.1:17781337-17793073 GCA_037367365.1 Apogon talboti
TAGATAGATAGATAGATAGATAGATAGATAGATAGATAGATAGATAGATAGATAGATAGATAGATAGATAGAAATTTGGTATTTATATAAATATCTATATAAATTAAATGGAACAGGATCAAAAATAGTCTTTTTCCCATGACCACGGTTCATATATTTTCAGCTCTCTAAAAATAAATTCAGTCCCACTGTACTCACGCTAATACACACAGACTTCCAATACCATTACCAGTACCACTTGCCATCTGGTTGTTAAGTCAGACATTATGGTGTCATAAAACATATTTCCTGTATGTGTGTTCATTATGACTTTTCTCTTCAATGAGACACCAGTCAAAGTCCACAAGGAGCTTCACCTATGTAACTAAAATACAGTTAATAGTGTATTTTCCACAGTTAGTTTTCGCAGTACTTCGAGACATCCTGGTAGTGCATCACTTCACTTCATGCTCCGCTGTGTGTTGACACAAATCACAACTTTATTTACCCTCTCCTGAGCTGGAAAGCACAGATAAAGGACTTACACACCAAACATGAAGAGTTAAGATGTGAAACACTTCATAAAAAGCCTTTAATCTATATCAGAATAATTAATCATGATCTGGTTTGGAAGATGCAGTATGAATATTGGCCCCAAATTTAATTATTTTCTCATTTTCAGAACAAGTTTAATATTACTCACTAGTTTCATCCAGGTCTTCTGGTCTTTAGCATCACATGGAAAGCAGTAGAATGACAACTGGATGTGTTTTATGGACTCAGAAGCCCAGAACTACAGCAGAATTAATACGGAGAAATGACCAGGATTGGACTTGGCGGTAAGAAGCACCGTCATGATTTAACTGCATTGAAGTGTTACAAGAGTCAGTCCCTCCAGGAAAACGTGATTATACAATTGCATAATTCAATGCATAATCAAGGAAAGAGCGCGAATTATGCAGGGGTCTGCATTTTTAATAATATGCTATTATTGCGTATTCACTGCGATAATAGCATATTTCCGCACAAAATATGTGAAATATTCGGGGCTGGCATTATTAAAAAATCCCTGCATTTTTCCGCATAAAATTAAAAAAGATATTGCATTGTAACTTGACACAGGTAGTGATGTAATATGTGACGCGCAACGTCATTGGCTTGTACATCCACATAAGGTACAATTCTGCAAGATGATTAAACATGCAGCTCATTTACTGACAAAATTATCTGCAAAAGACAGAGCAAACTCAGTACCCGATGTCCTACACGATAGCAGGTTCATACTATTTTATATCTCACGTTGGAACATAAGAGAAAATTGACGCTGGAGCCACTTTACCAGCACAAAGCATTTGAAAATGGTTTCTGCTGCAGCGATAATAATGTTATATGAACATAAAGGCTCTAATAGCCTTGGAACAGACGGCCTGTTCTACCTCACTTTGGTGAAACAGGAAGCAATTATTTTATTTTTGACATTTGTGACTCACTTGTGCCATGTTTGAGCCATGTTTAGAAAATAAATAAGAACTAAATCAGAACCAGCACTGTCTGTGACGTAGTGTATGCTTACCTCTTGCATGTTTGCTTAACATAGGATGTAATTAGGCATTTTTAATTTAGTAGTAGCCCAGTTAGAACAGGGTGTGGGAGAAGAATCTATTTTTTTTTTATTCATGTTTTTCCAGTTCCCACATATTTTCGCAATTTTGCGCAGTTTTTGGAAATTCTTGCAATTTCACCGTATTAAATCTCATAAAAATCCTGTATATTCCATCATTATTCCATCGGAGTAGAAGTACGCAATTGAGTTAGGAAATGTAGTGGAGTAAAAGTGAAAGTAAACACAATAAAAAATACTCATAAAGTACAAATTCTCCCAAAACATACTTGAGTACAGTAGTGAAGTATTATTACTTCATTACTATAGAACACTGATTTTTATAATTTTTTACTTTGATGTGTTATTAATTGTAAATTTCACACTTGTATTGTACTCATCTGTGTTCAGGTATTTTACATTTATGCTGTAAAAATTGCATATTTATCACCTTGTGCTACCCTTTAGGGTGACAATTCAACATCTGTCCAGGGACTGCAGATGAAAAATAGCTATTGGACTAACTGGTGCATTTACAGCAATGTGAATTAATGTGCATTGTCCCTGTTAAATAAACCAATAAATAAATAAGAGGTCAACTCAAGGACCAACTGCAGATGTTCATCAGTATCTCGATCGAGGGCACTGACAGGAGAATGAACCTGTATGTAGGACCAGGAGGATGACGTATGACGCAGACAGAACAGGTAAATACAACACAGAGACGCCGCCGTCTGACTGGAAGCCTCCTGTTTGTTAGACCGCTGCACCGCCCAATCGATGAATCCATAGTGAGCTGCAAGGAGCACAAAACTACCCAAAGACTGCACGTTTAATGAGTAGAATATTCCAGAAACACAAACTAACCTTGACAAATACTGCAACTTTTGTTTAATACATTCTATTTAAATATCCATCATAATATGCTGCAGCATATAGCTAAAATGTGACATTCCTGCTTCAGATATGAATAAATGTCTTATATAAATACAAAAGTTGATAAGATTTCTCCAATATCTGCATCCGTCATATGGTTGAGTCACTGACAATAGAAGACTCACATGATGACAGAGTTGCTATTACTTAATATTAATCCTCTCGATCTTTGGCCTTTAATGGATTATTTATGGATTATGGATTTGGTTTAATATGGTCACAAACAGTTCATGTTATATTTGAGACACGTAAAGAGCTTAATGTCCTTGTAAAGTATGTGACACAGTGTACTACATATTGTTTAGACATGAGTACATTATACACAGTATCATCCCATAAAGACCCAAACAGTCACCGGTGACACAAACCAACTATAGATACTGTTTAATACCTGTTGATCCACTAATCCTATCAATACATGTAAATAATTGTTGTAAAATTCAGTTTTATCTTTTCATGGTCATCAGATATGACCCATTTGGACGTTCAGAAGCTCCGCAGTTACCGTGGAAACACCGTCATCTTCTACAGCATTGATTCACCAGTAAAACCCATGGAGTTGGATCAATGACAGTGGATGGAGACACTTGAGTTTACTAGTGCTGTCAAACAATTAAAATTTTTAATCAAATTAATCACAGGGTTGCTGTGGATTAATTTCAATTAATCATGATTAAATATTAATTTTTAATCTATATAAATCACGTTTCGTTTTGCATGAGCAACAGACTGAAGGAAGAAGGGAATGAAATATATATATGCACTTATTGTTTTTGTCGCAATCTGGGCGACATGATAGCCGAAGTGTTAGCAGAATCCCCGACTAATGTATGCTTCGCCTTAATGTGGTATTTTAAGCTGGAAGTACTTTGGTGAAAAGAAAACTCTCTCCTGCAGATAAGACGTTATCTCTGTCGACTGTTCAGTTGTGTTTTTTTGGGGGGTTTTTTGTACTCAAATTTCCCATGGAGAGGGCCAACGTGCTGTTTAGCGTCTTTCATCTTTATCGGTTGGTTCTGCTGCCTGTCACTACCGGATCAACTGTCCATTTGCACATGCACAACGATAACTCCACTTGGACAAACTGGCCGAAATGCGGTTCAGAGTCATTCTGCAGATGGGTTGATTGCGTTAAAATTTTTAATCAGATTAATCATGATGATGGATTAATCTGCTTTAATGCATTAATTTTGACGGCCCCTAGTTTTTACATTCAGTTAGTAATATTTTTTTGTTTTGATATAATTAACTTCAAATTTACTCTGAGTTTTAATGAACAACTACATGATCTGTAAAGTAAATATAGGAAAATACATGATTTACACCAAAAAATGCAAAATACAGAGGATAATATTAAAAAATTGGAGATAAATCAGTTAACATCCATCCATGTTACTTGCACTGCATTGCACTTCAACCTGTATAATATGTATAATACGTATAGTATGTTCATATCTCCCCAATAAGTTAATCACCTGTATAATATGTATAATATGTATAATATGTATAGTATGTCCATAATCTGTATAGCACTCATATTATTTCCATATCCCCTGTATATTTCTATATTCTGTCTATACTAATATATAACCACTCCACTGTACATAATCCTACTATCCCTGCCTTTTGCATTTCTGATTAGATGCCAAACTTCATTTCGTTAACTGGTACTTGTACATGTGTATAATGACAATAAAGTTGAATCTGAATCTGAAGAAAGGTAGAATTAGAGAAAAAATCATTTGGGAACTACCACAAAAGTAGCACTGGGTCTGTAAGGGTTAAAAAGGCCTGTTCTAGCGGATGGGAGTAACTAAACCTTGTGACGGTTTTATACAAACAGGATACGGTTTTTACTGCGTAATGGAAGTGATGATTAGCTGTCTAGGTGGCCAGATTCTGAAAAACACCACAATATATCTGAAATATCTCTGGGTTTGCAGCATAACTGTTCAATTTTTCAGGAAAATGCTTTGGGAGGCTGCCATTTAACTGGCAATAAAAGTTTAAAAAATAGGAAACAAACACCTACCAGAAAGACCCAGTCCGGACTGTGCCTCCTAGCCAGGTGGCTGACTTTTTTATGAGCGAGATGCTGTAGTGAAAAATAGAGTGGGAAGAGGGAGGTACAAAATACCAATACTCAGACAGACTGAAGGAAATAGATGAGAAAGGGGAGGAAAAAAGACGAAGTGCTGCGAACAAGAGCGCCTGATAATGCCTTATCTCACTGTGGTCAAGGGTACCTGCACTACAGAGTCTGACACTGCAAATAATCCCACTTGGTAATTCTTTAAACTTTTATCCATGAAACTTTATTATTCCCCTTCAATTTATTTTCTTTTATTTACATAGACATTCATAAAACTGACCTTGCAGTTTTTGCTGTGCACTGTGTGATGAAATTGGAATTGATTTTATTGATCTGCGATCCATATGCATCTGAGTTTCCAACTGCCGCATGACTATGGTCTGAGCTGCAGATTTGGATTTAAGCACCACAACTTTCTTTGCAGGTAATGATCATATTATAGATCTACTGAGGAGGATGAGGCATCCAATAATTAAATTGTCCAACTTTGCAATTTTTCCCAGCTGCAGCGCCTGGTCATAAATATATTTGAGTAGCTTTATGAATGATGATGCTGATAAATTGTTGATGTGACTCTCGTCGACAGTGACTAATACTCTTTACCTCCAGTATTATATGTGAATATATAATGAAATAGCATCTGATCTACACGACAGGACCAGTTGTACAACAAAGGACGATGGTTTATATAGATTTCTAATATGTGAGGTTTACATAATTGTTATTAATGAGATTTAAAAACTACACTACTATGCATTTACAACCACCTAAATATACACTTGATAACAGTTAACCCTTTCATGCATAGTGGTTACTACAGTGGACAGCTGTTCTGTTGTATATTCGTGGGTTTTGCTGTTTTGTTTTAGTTGCATATCACCCAACAATTGTTATTAGACTGTAATGAAAAGTTTTCTTAAACAAAACGTGTTTTTTTTGTGTATTATCTCCATGGAGTAATAGCTAGTATTAGAGTGTAATAAAATGTGAAAAACATCAGATTAGCTGCATTAAAAATGGTTTTATTTCAGTTTTCACACAGTATATCATTTTCTGATATTGCATTTTAACTACGTTTCTTTGCTTAAAAAATTGAACACATGGTGTCCAGCTGAGTCGACATTTTTGTAACTGAAAACTAGGTTCATTAAAAAAAATTTGATTGCATTGTTTTTTTTCTTGCCTAAAGAGGAATAAAAACACTCATGAAAAAAATCTTGACTAAGGGTTTCATAATTATGCATGAAAGGGTTAATTACCATATTATAATACCATAACATCCTATATAACATTGATTAAGGAGAACTGTGAGGACCTTAACATATATACGCTAATGTCTCTACCCTCACAACCACAGGATAAAGTTAACAAAACACTGATTTTACTGTGATATCTGCAGGTAAAGATGGAAGAAGTGTCTGTTTTCTTCAATGAAATGACTATCCTTAAACCCTATTCACACAGGGTCGGTATAACCTGTGACTGACCTCCAGTCAGTTGGAAATTAACCACCCATGTCTGTGTTTGATGTGGTGCATTCACTCAGGAGTGAATGCACCACATCTGTTCAAGTTTACCAACATCATTCCCCAGATCTGATGTCAAGTGCAGATTCACCACGTAAAGAGAACTGTTGATAGGTAGAAAAAATATTCTCTGATCATCTTTTTCATTGTTATTTTTCTAAATTCTTTTTTAAAACAAAGAAAAATTTGGGGTTGTCGTTATTTATTTTTTTATGTCGTTTTTATTTATGCTATTACTCTACTGGTCTGACCTGCTGGAGAACACAATGGCTGTATGTGCCCCTTGAACTAAAATAAATTTCACACCCTTTACTTTTAATATCGTCATTGTAATTTTTGCATTTCACAAATTCATCCCACGGGCCAAAATAGACCTTTTGGCGGGCCGGTTTTGGCCCACGGGCCGTATGTTTGACACCCCTGGACTACATCTATCACACATTGAGAATCCCCAACACAGGAGGAGGTAGACCCATAACAAAGTAACAAACAAAGGATGGTTTTCATAATAAACGTCCTCAAAAATGTGAGCATAACTGAAGGGATGAGTATCACAGTGATTTATCCTTCTGTAATGACGGTTGAATTAATCAGAGGTGACTACTCTGATTAACATGAGAGTCATCATTTATCTGCTTACAGACTTCCCAAGTTTGATTAAATCTGCAGCTTCTCTTCTGACCAGCTGGTCTTTTACATTATTGAGCAAACCGAATGGAAAAAGCCTCACAACAGCAAACTTTTACGCCTTTAATTTCGCGGAGTTCTGTCACGATACTGGAGGTCAAGTCTGCAGAAAAACGGATTTTATGAACTGGAGTGAATGTTTTAGTTTTCACCTGCTTCTCTACAGCTCTGTTGTCTTCAGGAATGTTTCACCAATCAGTTCAATGTGTCCGTTCGTCTGCCTTTCTGCCCTTCCCGAAGCCATTTGCATGTGCTCACGCCCACGGACTCTACTCTTTTTATTTTTATATCAGCGATGAGATACGAAGATCACATACAAGAGTCTCTCTGCGCCCCCTCACCCCCTAATACCAGCCTGCTTTCTCTCTCCACTTGATGTGAGGAGTCGGCGGCTGGCAGCGAGGAAATTTTCTCTGAGACTGGGCTGATGCCAGAGACGCCTTCAAGTCTTCAAGTTTTACCACAGCAGACCATTAGGTCACACATTTATTACTACTGACAAACTTGGAAGACCAAAAGATATGAAGAAATGAAATGAATAAACAGTGATGCCACCAGTGGAATTCTTTCAGAGAATCAAATGACAGAATATAGTAAGAAAAGACAAAATATGAGAGATTTTCACACAAAAGCATGTGCATTTACAGGAAACCAAACCGGCCACCCTTGTGATTAAGCTATGGCAACTAAAAAATCAGATGACATAGTTGTTTTAAAGGTATGTTACTTGCAGTGCCAGTGTTGCTTATAAGATTGCAACAGAAAATGCACATGCAGCTCATTATTTTTAATTAGCACTGTCTTTTTTCATTTACAACTGGCCTTTAACAGTCACTGTGTCAACAACTGTTTGTGTGCCTAATAAGGTGTAAATGACCTGCTTGTCATCCCTTTAACAGCACAGAAGAGTCTCAGATGCTTTAAGCACAGACATGTTGGATGACCTGTCAACCACTCGGGTCCAGGCTGAATTATCTCCACAGCTCCTCCACTGATTATTACAGTCACGTTTTAGGCAAGCGCTCGTGGTCCCTGACAGATGTGGGTGATTTTATGACTATACATTTTATGACACATGTTGCATATATAGATAGATAGATCTGTTTATTTGTCCTTCACAGGAAAATTGCATTCACATTTCCGTACAGCCATAAGAACACAAAAAAACCCCCAAAAAAACATCAACCCCATGACACAAACCCAACCCCACAACCACATACCTGCTACCACACCAGTGCTGGCATAAACATCATCAGAAACACTGACCTAGAATTTCCAACCTAAATTCTAATATTTGTTCCATGAAATTGTATTAATTTATTATCAATAGACTCTTCTCTTCATTTCTTAGCGTTTCTCTTGTTTGCGCTGCTTCCAGTTTGTGTATGTGGATTTAAGATATTTTGTCCAATCAGATTTCAGTCTCTATGTGTTGCCAAGGTTAATCTAATCTGCCCTGGGCCTTCAGAATCAGTAGTGAAGGCCTATGTAACTTAAACTGTATAGCATCAGGACTGTTCCTTTAACCAATCAGATTTCAGTTTCACCTCAAAGAGCCAACCCCCAATGTCATCAGTATTTATCCTTCCTTTGGCAATAATCTTTCTGATTCATGCCCAAAAAAAAAGCTACTTTTATTGAATTGAAGTGAACTATTAATACATTTAAGGTAGATTTTTTTATGCCTACAATGACTGACGGAGGAGAGGAAAATGATTAGGTGTCTGACATACTTCAAAATCCATTTTCAAGACAGACAGACTTTTCCAGATAAGCCGAACATCGTGAGGAGAGGTCGGACAACCCCGATGCTAGCTGGCAGGTCTAACAGACATTCTCTGTCCTCAAGAGAATATAAACTTATGTCAGGAATACGACTGGACAGAGGAGACTGTCTGCCTTGGCCTCTATGGACATAAAAAAGGACTTATTGATGGAACTCAGATCATCTCTATGACAGAGGCACTGAAGTTTTCCTCAAAGAAAGGAGGAAGGAGGAAGATTTTATATATAAATAATGAACATCTCTGAGTAGACTATGGTGTTTTGTATGTTTTTGTCACGTTATTAGATAAATATTGACTGTGAACTGCTCCAGATGATGTACATGATACAGTTGTGGTTGTAGTGTAGAGGTTTGGAGTTGTCTAAACTGGGTTTCTTGCTTTAGTAATAATGGTATTCACCCTCAATACAACAAACGTCTCCAAACGTGGATTAAGTCGAATAAGTCCCCACTGAAGGCCCAGGTACCAAATGCAACCACCCACCACGGCACCAGACACATATATCCATCTAACACATTATAGTTTTATTCAATCCTTTAGTTGCATTAGGAATGAAACTCTTGCTAAATGTTACTTTCCTCCAGTTTTGTGACCTGTAGCGGTGACCAGATGGGAGGAGTATAAAACATGAATTAATGGGGTGACTGGGGTCAAGTGCAATGGTGTGTGCTCTGCGTGAGGTGGCTGTGCTGTTGACGTCTGATAGGTTGTGGGTGGGGACTCCAATGATTTTAACATCTTTATATGTGATTTGGATGATTCTGTTCTTATTGGGGGCTGACAGCATAGTGAAGAAGCAGGGAAAGCAGTAAAAAAGGATGAGCTGGACAATGCTTTCATAGGGGGAGGGGCTACGGATACATGCATGGTGCTTTTTGTGTCGTTTTGCTTTCATTCCTTGTGAAATATAAGTCAATTTATTGGATCATTTGGAATGATGTTTGGTACAGATACCCTGGGTGTAAACTTCTGAAACATTTATCTAATGCTATCAACAGGTTGACATGCATGGTTTTAACTGCCTCAGCAACTAAGGCTATGTTCAGACTGCAGGCAAATGTGGCCCAAATCCGATTTTTTTGCCCATATGTGACCTGTATCTGATCTGTTAAAGACAGTTTGAACAGCACTAATCCGATTTTTTTCAAATCCGACACAGGCTACTTTCATATGTGGTCCTAAATCCGAGACATATCTGACATTTTGCAATGCGACTTCAGTCTGAACGGCCAGGTCACGTTTATCTGACTTTTATGTCATTGAAATCCGACAAACGTCACAGTTCTGTGTCCCCGGAGGAGGAGTGGAGGGAAAAACATATTTACTTGTGTGGTCTGTGTGGTCACATGTTACGTCAGGACCTCTTTTGCACATGCGGGTCACTTCAGGGTCGCATTCAGTTCATGCTCAAAACTGATAGAAGTTGCATTTATGAACGAGCACGCAAAAAAATCCGATTTAACCAAAAAATCCAAATTGTGCATTAAGACCTGCTGTCTAAACGTAGCCTAAGAGATTATTGAACTGTAATATACTGTATCTGGTACCATCCATCCATCAGCATCATTTAATGAACATTTGCTTAATACTGTTGTTCGTACCATTTTACATTAAGGCACATATTCCCCCTTAAGTCGTTGTTCATTATCATACATAGTGATAATGTACAGGTCTTTATTTGTCATTTAAAAACACTTACCCTGCATGACCATATTGAACAACTACATTAAATACTTATTAGTATTAAGAATGTCATCCAGCTAATATCTTTGTAGCACAACTATTATAGGCCATATCCACAAAAAGGAATGCATGGCATTTACAGAAGCAAAACCAGTGAAAATGATTAAAATATTGTGATACACAAAGCACCTACAAAGGGTGTGATTCATTGCAAACAGTGCTGCCACCCAACTAGTGCCAAAGGAATTTATCTGCATTTAGATGCATAGAGTTGGTTTCATTGTGGAGAGCTCAGTTTGAGCACGTCTCTGCTATTTAAAGACACACAGTTTGAGGGTTTTGTTTTGCTCTTAGGTGCTAAAAAATGCAGAGAAACACATGAAAAAAAAGTCAAGTTGCACTCAAGTGCAAAAAAAATTATGGCCATGTTTGCACCAGCATATCATTATGGTAAAAGCTCTTGTGTATAGGTGCATGCAACAGAATAGATTTTGCACAAATACTGCACATTAAAGAATATTTTAAATTGCTCAACACTGTTGTTCGTAACAGTATTGAGCAATTTATGCAAATAGCAGGCACATTGCTGGTTTAATTCCATAACACATTTATTTTACTGAATGAATCTGGAACTTACCAGTCGAGTTTAAAAAAGTTTATGAAAAGTATCTATAACAAATGCAAATATGGACTGGTGTTACACATATGTTTCTAATCTGACTACATTAATGGTCACAACTTCTTCTACATGGGCCCAAACATTGCTTCTACTTTTTCCTACTTCTACTTTTCTCTGCAGCAAAGTTCTGCATTGCCAACTTGAAATCAAATATAGGCAAAGTCTTCTTTTCATACACATATAAAGTTATGTCCAACTATAACAACTGTAACTTCTATTACAAGAAAAAGAAAAAAGAGAGAAAAAAAGAATAATTAACAGTTTGCTGCTGCCTTAGGTTGTGGCTATAGTGTCATAAATGTGTCAGGCAGTGACCTTTAACAGCAAGTGGCTTTTTTGTTACTTGGTTAATTCCTAATGTGACAGAGATGAAAGCCATTAAATAAAGTATGTAGAGGCATGAATATGACATAGGAGCCCATCTGAAGCTGCAAAAAGAAATAAAACATTATATCAAAGATTATATAAAACAATTCCCATCAGGGTTTGCACCTTCCGGCACTGATATGCAGAGGCTCACGGGTCAACTGTGATAAATGTTTAACACAAGAGATTATGAAGTAGCCGGTTCAATGATAAGTAGTGTTTTCATCCTAAATTACTTGATTCTATTTCCTAAGAGCCTCACCTGATTATACTGCATGGGCTGCATAAATCAGCCAGTTAATCACCGTTTTCATGGCTGACCTGCACACACACACGCACACACACACACACACACACGCACACACACACACACACACACACACACACACACACACACACAC
>JAPQRQ010000001.1:17822773-17836819 GCA_037367365.1 Apogon talboti
ATACTTTTAACTACTTTTCCTAGATCTTCAAACTTTAAAACGGGTCAATTTGACCCGGAACATAACAGGAGGGTTAAGGGTAGTGGTCTGTGTAGGTGTTAACCCATATGTTAATGGAGGGGGTGTATCCCTGGGGTAGTTTAACTGGGGAAGTTAGGTTAAATTTATTTATAATGCAGTGGGACCTTTCGGTGGGAGTTTGCTCCGGCTTCCTCCCACCATCCAAACACATGCACTGGCCATTCTTACCAAGACTGTACTCGTCAAGTTCGCAAGACCGTACTCCCAAACTTCATGTTAAGAACCCTCGAACACTTTCTATCCGTCATAATTGCTGTTATCATCAAGCCGCCACCAACGTAATCACGCTCTTGTGCATCCAATTAAGTCGGCGCGTCTCTCCCCGACACATGCACACAAAAGGATGCGTTCAAGTACCGAAACGTGGTACCGTTTGAGTTCTCGTGAATCAATACTCGGTAGTACCAACGGAATTCAGCCGGTACCAATAAAAGTACCGAATTCAGTACCCATCCCTAGATGTAGATATATGTCAACTTATATGTCAAGATCAACAACATATACCAGTGTTGTGACAAGAACTTGAAATGAAACACGTTTGTAACTTTGACTTTTCAACCATTTTTGCAAATATTTTGTGAATGTCGAGTTATTTGTTTTTTTGTTAATGTCTAAAATATCTATTACTAATTAGTATTAGTTTGGACAGGGCATAAATACACGCTGCCTGATATATCCCACCCACTGAAAGGTGCCATTGGAAAGAGACGATCAACATTATTGCCATGTCAAAGTGTTACTGCTGATCTTTGCATTCTATGTTAGCGAATAATGCCAGTGACAATGTTGGGTTTTCACCACTTCGGAAGCCGGTCCTCCTCTATGGAGTCTCCCATGATGCACTGCCATGTTTTGTTTGTTCTTTTTTTCCCTTTAGCACAAAGCCCAGAATGGCCCAAAGCAACAATGGCTTTAACAAGAACATTACACATGGAGGGTGAGGTAGGGGTTTTCATAGACAAGACAGCGGTGCACACAGTTGTGGCAGTTCAGTGGTACTCGAGTCAGTATATTGTATGGCAGTATGTGTACGTGTTTTTTCTTGATTTATTTTAGCTGCTTTTATTTGTATGTTTATAATAGGTTTTATATATGATGTACAGATTTTGATGGCACTTTGTACTTGTTCTATGTTTTATTTCGCATTTGTTTTAGTGTTTTTATGTTATGTTATTTTAACTTCTCTTATTGTTTTTATGTCTTTTATGTCTTGTTGTCATTTTATATTGTGTAGCTGTTCTATGTTTATGTCTTATTGACTCTGTACAGCACTTTGGTCCTCTGTGGTGGTTGTAAATTGCTTTACAAATAAAGTTGGATTGGATTGGATTGGATTGTTACAATGACAATAAAGATATTCTATTCTATTTGAGTTCCATTTACAACTTTACTACTGGATGTCTTTAAATATGACACTGATCCTCAAGGTTAAATTGATTAATCGTATCATACAGTATTTTGTGCAATACATTATTTATTTAGACTGTATTTATAATCAATTTTATGGAATTTATTCATTTCATTGTGTTTTTGTTTTGCAAAAATTTTACTTAAATAAGAAGGAAGGAAAACCTGGTGCTAGAACTGGCTGTAATCCAAGGGCCACCTGTTACAATCTCTCGTGGGGCATCAAACTGGTCTGGGCCGCCTCTGCTAATACATCCAAATAAATTTGATTCACAACAAGATGAAACTTGTGTTTCAATCTACAAATGCAAAACTTTACAGGTAAAGTCCATTACTCTCTAAAGGCTGCTCCTCTGTTCTGGAACGAATACCAATGTCAGCACGTATTATGTATGATGTCATTATTTGAGGGGCAGAAGGTGGGAACCAGTGTATTAAAAATAACCCTGAGCACTGCAGACAGTCACATTTTGCCCTATTATATTTAATTGAAAGACTAACACTGAAAAAGGGCTTTCACTCACAGAGCAACTGACAACTTCCCACAGAGAGGGGGAGGATGATGAAAATGGAAGTCATTCTTTCATGGTTCTTTTATTCTTTTAAAATGTTTACATATGCAATATTGATTTAGACAAAACATGACATGATAATGACCCTCTGTGATGCGTTTGTGACTGCGTTTTTGCCTCTTGCTCATCTCTCTGCGCTGTCAAGAGCTCACCAGACTGCCATAAGAAAGAAAGAAGCCCATCAAACATTGATGAATGCCACTCTCTGCCTGCTGCTCCAGTGATTTGCATCTGTATCCTGGCACTGATTTCCAGTTCTGGCTCTGGAGAAGAAGATCTGAACACTCAAACGTACATCAATTAAAGTCACGGTCTTTGAGGCCGCAATCTCAGACAAAGAGGCTCACGTTTTAAGGCTCACAAGTGTATCAAGCACAGGGTCACACGGAGAAATATACTGCCTTATTACAATGATAATACTGTAAGGGCCACCGTCTCAGCCCTTCTCATGTCCTGAGGGCAGAATATTTGCAAGCAAAGCTATTTTTCTCCTGCACTGGACGTGAGGAGAAGAGGCACAGCTACATCCATCACACAATGTCAGTTTCATACATCTTTTGCGTTTGTCGACTGAACAAAAACAACAATGTCACAATGGTTTCTGACTGGCATTTAAAAAAAAAAAAAACAGTTTTCTGAATCTGATGCCAACATTTCCTCTTACCTAAGCAACAAAATCGGGCATATTCCTTCTCTGGTTCTTTGTTCATATTTGAATGGATTCCTATGGGAGAAGTGGCTCAATAGTCTGAGCAAACTCCTACACATGCGCCTCTTAACATTCACACCACAACACAATGATCTCTAACATGTAATCTTTAGAATACGATGGCACCTGATCAGATCTAAACCAAAATGATCATGGTTCTGGGAGAAAAGTGACATTTGCAGCGGTGAAATAAAAAGAACTTATACATAATTCTACACTTCTGCTGCACTGTAATTATTTTTTTTCTTCTTTCTGCCATTGAAGTCAGAGATGTAAACAACCAAACTTGCCAACCATATCTGAAATTTCTACCCCCATGTACTGTGTAGGGAACAAACAATCTTCCCACCACAAAGTTCACTGATGTAAAACATTAGGAAAATGCAAATTATCAGCTCAGAGTTGTCAAAAAATCATCGAAATACACATGGATGGAAGACACAGGAAGTGGAAGTGGCTTTATAGGCTTCAAACAAACATAGTGTGGTCCAGGACGCACCAGACCCTATTCTGATTGTCAGCTGTAATGCCTGCATGTCACCATTACCTGGGAGGACATTTCAGAAAAGACACTGACAACACACAACTCACAGTAAAGCTACTTAGGCTACGTCCAGACGACAACGCTCATAGTATTTTTCTTTTGTGGATTCTAAACATTATGCGTCCATACACGTGTTGTTTCAAGAAACATCTGCGTCCAGGTGGAAATGGCAAAACTAGGTTAAAATGGTGTAAAACATATGCCATACCTATATGTGGCGCTGTACACAAACAGACAGAGCCGCAGGATACACTAAAATCACAGAAGAATGCAGTGAGCATGTGCAGTATATAAAATCTCGATTTTTTTTCCTCTAAAAACTCGATTTTCAATTTCAATTTCAATTTCAATTCAGGCTGGTGGTGGCGTTTTAGCCGGCATGTCGTTTTTGTGTGCAGCCCACAATGCAATGCACTGCTCCCACTTTGGTGTGTGATAATGTTTGAGGTGCTGTTTGCAGCGAGGAAACTGGACACCTGTGTCATGTGGATGAAAGGCTGAAATTATATTAAAGTTTTGCGGATTGACATAATTTCGTTGTTGTGTGTACGGGCATTTGTCAGTAACATAATGGGAAATAATGGGAAACTTGCTAACAAATGCTAACTATATCGCTAAGATTGCTAACTCCACCTATAAGACAATATCTCTGACCAATAAATTAGAAAATGCCAGACGAGTGTTTACATACAGCGACAGGAAGTAGAAAACATGGTATTACAGTCAATGCACCAGAAGCCATTTTTGTATCCCTGGTGAATTAGGGCAACATTTACATATACGTTGTTTGTCAGTTTGAGAGATAATTTCACAATGAATAATGTGACTGTGAAAATAGGTAACTAGAAGGACTACAGTGAAGTAAAGTGAAGCGACCAAAACACTTTTTTCTCAGTGATCTGTTCAGAATCGACGAAGATGTCTCTGCAGCTTCAATATGACTGAACTGTAGTGATTTTTTCCCTTCATACTTTTTCCTCCTTTGCTCCCAAAGAATGAGGTGAAACATGCCAAGGTAATGGCTTAGTGATGTGTGCCATGTGCAAAGAATATTCGGTCATAACCATTTCACACCAAACCAGATGGGACTTGTTTGATACTGAATTCATTTTCATATGGATTTCTTTTAAAAACATAAATACATGAAGAATATACATTTGAATTATATATCTACGGATTTTATTTTAAACAAACAAGAATTTATTCTTAGCAAAACCTAAGAATGTTTGAATACTCAAACTCTTTGCACACTGCATTCTGCACAGTCGATAGACACCTGACGCTGTTTTGTTTTTGGGTTTTTTTTTTATGTCACATCACACACAGCACCAATGCAGGGTACAACAGTAAACAATTTTTGGTCTTTGAAACACACAAAAAATATATGACACTTGATGCACTTGACAAATGTTTTCCCTTTGCATCCGTCTCTTCTTCACTGTGACGAATGTGCTGCCGTATTCTTTTACACTGTCATTGGGCTGAGGTTTAACATGCCTCCTTTTCTTTGTTAGAATCTACTTTTCATCATCAGTACTCATCTCATCATCATTATCATCACTGGCCGTATTGTCAGCCCGTCGCCCTTCATGTGCCTGAGGAATCATCTGTTGAAATAGTGCAGCCTCTCTTTCTCTAGAGGTCTCAGACTCATGTCCCCCACAGAGGACAAAAACGAATTACCAGGTCTCAGAAGGAGTAGTAAAATGTGCAAACTAACTGTTCTATTTAGGTTGCAACAATGCCACGTTTAGTGTTTGTTAGGTCAGTTAAGGTTACAAAAAGAGCATTCTTAATGTTATAATCACTTCTGCCAATAATCTTCAATAAAAACTATCTGAATCTTACTTGAAAAGTTGCTGGATGGTGCCACCACCTAATTCACATTACTCATGCATTTAACTATTGTCATGTGTTTTTATATCTTTGTATTTTTCAGAAAAATCGAATTTAGATGTGCATTACTAACTTACAGTAAATGCAAAGCCAAAGGAGTTTCTTGGAAAATACAAGGCTTCAGTGATTCAGTGAGTGACAGGTCACAGCTCATTTATGTCAATGGAAATAAATAAGATACATGTCTTCAAACACTAAACACAGTACACATAAATACATTATTTACTCTATTTAAGCTTCAGTGTCAAGTCGTATTTTAGTTTCACTGGATAAAAACTCCGTAACTAATTTACCTGTCAGTGTGTTGCAATTAAAGTGATCTATACAGGTAGTATGAAGTGTAACACAAGGTGTTAACAAAGATAGACGTTTACATAGACATAACAGTTACTATGTTTATGTCTATGTATAGATGTTTGTATTGTATAGCTTAAAAAAGAAGCAACGTGGCAGCATCTATAACTGATATTCTGGTTGTGCATGTCCATTGCAATATGAAACCAGAAACGTGTCATCTATCATCATATTTAGTCTTTTGATTTGGACAGAGAGGAGAAGACTGCAGCATTAAGAGGGATGAGCAGAAAGTGGCTAGATTTGTTGCTATGTACTTTCTGTAAAACCAACAACATTCAGAAGTCACCAAATGTACCAAAGAAAATTTCTAATTGGCAAAAAAAGTTTAAGGTAAGAGTGTTATATTAGAATATCTGCCCATGAAACCAGCGATGTGTGGTTATGCAGAAGGATGGCTATTTGTTATGGAAATCAGATTAATCACTCATTGTTTGCCTTTCTACAGTTAAAAAAAAAAAAAAAAAAAAAACATTATTCACATTTTAACCCTTGAAGACCTGGGCTTATTTTAAGGAGACTTCCAATTTAATTTTCCCCACCTTTCATCTTTCCTAAGTGTCACTATTTATTATAATAATATCTTATGCATTTGGTATTTTTCAGTGAAAATCAGGCATTTCCTTATATTTTATTCACCGATCATGTAGATCTTCATAAAAGAGTAAATTAAGGGTTTTTATACAAAAACTGAGAAATCTGAAGAAAAAAAAATACTGTTTCAGCAAAACATATACAGTAATTAGCTGAAAATAAAAAACAAGTATCTACAACCACTAGAAAACAAACAGACAGTTTTTCTATGTTCACTACAGCGACTCTGAATGTCCAGATAACACACATATGATGCTGCTGAAAAGCTGAGGCAATTTATTTCCACGTGTTGATAGGATTAGTGATTATTAAACATTTTAGGTCAGTGGATGCTTTTGGTCATCTGTGGTCTTTGTTTAATATTCAGTTTTACTTTATTATCCTTTATTTTTTGACCTAAATGTGTGAATATTGCTCACATTTTACCAAACTTTCAAATCTGGTTCTATTTTATTCAGCTGAGCCTACCTTGACTAATTGACACAGCCGTGATCCATAGTTTCCTCTGACATCAAACTGGTGATTCACGGATCCACGCAACAAGACACCTATAATTACATAAGATTAATTTGTACCTCCTTTAAAAAAAGACACAGTCCGACTATGGCTGTCTATTTACCCCAGATGTGATTACACAAAATACCGTCTGCAGGCATGGACCATCCTCTGCTGTAGCTGTGCCAAGGACAAAAACGTATTATTCCAACACTTAGTCACACAAATGTTCTCTGTTTTCCACATAAGAAAGAGAAAAAGAGCAAGTGAGGGAAACTTTGGCCCTTTAAGGTTTGTTATTCACTCCCAGGAGTGATTTGGCATCCCCCAGATCTGAGGATTAGGAGGCAGTGTGAGGTCCTCGGGGCATTCCCTAAGCTGTCTAAATCTGAGACGCGATATGGCTCCTATTAGATAAGCAAATGTGTCTGTAAATACATAATACATGACTGCCAGAGGAGTATGATTGGCTTGTTTTTTTGTACAAAGAGGGCGACTGAAGAGAGAGGCAGTGTCTTGTGGAGCCTGAATGAATACACTGTGAAGTACTTAATGGGTTCTGTTATTTGCAATTAAATGTTTACAAAGCTGCAGGTTGTTCAAGGAAAAATGTAGGCTGGGTGAGAGTCAAAGGCAACATCATCCTCAGGGTTCAAAGCACTCACAGTCCTCTGTGTTGTATCACTATGTTAAAGCGCTGAGCTGTAAACGAATGCACAGCATTGGGTGTATGTTGTTTTGAGTGGCTTGTTGACATGTGAGACTGTCCTTGTAACGTATTATGTGTCTGACTCAGTGATCTGTTTCTGGCTGATATATGAAAATTCTGAACTTTTACAGCAAACAGAAATGATCTGGGCTCCCAGGGTAGGAGATGACTAATGTGTGTCAACATGAAGTGGCGCGCCGCCTCGTTTTAACAAAGATGGAGGTTTCTCTACAAATGCGAGCCTCCATTACAAGGCTTTACTAATCCATCCATGCAAATCCATGTCCGAAATGCGCCTTTTGTGTATAATCCCGACACAATTTCAGTGGGATTAGGATTTAGCAAGGGAAAAAAATGACTGGTGGAATACAGTACATCAAAAATATCAGTCAGCAGGGTGTTCAATTTGTTGTTCATCTCCAACCGCCTTTACATATTACATCACATCAAAGAGCAGGCCCCATAAGAGAGCAAGCTGAAGCGTTCTATGTCAAAGAATTTTTACCTTAATGTTGATTTGCTGCATGGTTATTTAACCCTTTAACCCCTGACGTGTCTGTGGTGAGCATTCTGAAAGTATAATTTAGTTTAAATATTCATAGAAATTCAATCGTTTGCTTAACAGAAAAAAATTCAAAAGGTGCAGATAGAATAGACCTTGTTCTTTCCATAGACAACTGAGCATGCTCAGTGCACCTTCTGTCACCTGTGGAATGGGGGGTAAAAAACAGAGCAGTGAGTGGGACCGACTCACTATAAAAATAGACAGTTTGGGCTCTTTTTTTTCTTACACCGCTTTCCTTGAGGTTTTTTTTTTTTTTTTACTGTTGTTTGCAGTGTTGTGGTGATTTTCCTTTATTTGTTTTTTTACTCTATTTTTACTGAGTTTTGACCATGTAACTGCTTTTTGGAGTTCAACCAGGTGTCAAAAAGCAGCTGGACTGATTTAGAAAGAAAGAGCCCAAAAGAAAAACTACTGGGCCCAAATTCAAATCCTTGTTGTTGTTCAGTGTGTTCCAGTTCACAGTTCATGTTAACATTCTAAATCTCTTATTGATATACATTCTGAGTGCCTTATTTAGTGAAAACCTGTCAAACTTCAATTCCTCTCTTTGTCTTTTTCTGTTATCCCTGTTTTGAACCTAAAATACGCAGTAAAACAAAACCACTGAAGAAAAGGAACACAAGGACATACTCACAGCAGCTTTTATGACACTGAAACAGATGCAGATTCACAGCAGCACGTTCACCTGGAATAATGTCTCAGGGGTTAAAGGGTTAAAACAAACTTACACACTAGACCACAATCATTCTCCTTGTGAAAGAAGATTAACTGACTTCATCCTATATCATAAGAAGCTATTCTACTTAATTCTAGCTTTGTGCTCATGCTTATATTGCACGGACACTGCAGACTGCACTGCATATGGTAAACAGTCATGATATGTTTAGAACAACTCTTCAAAGAGATTATCTCCCCGAGCCACCTACTCTACCAGCCAGTCGATCAACACTTCAGAGTACAGAGTCTCTGGAGGAGAGGAGAGGTGATGAGACGCAAAGCAAGAAAAGATGAGCTCTGCTGCATCTGAACTACAAATGGATGACAAATGAAAAGCAAAGCCTGATGGGAGTTGTCATTTTCAAGATGGCCCTGCTGTGATCCATAGGGCATGAGGGGTCAGTAAATGGTTGATGTGGATCATATGCTATGGCCTTCACAGTGACAGTATTTCAAACTAATTGAGCCCCTATATTTTTGGACTGACAGTACTCTCTAACCCCAACCTCCAACATGAAAACAACAAATGGGGGAATATTTTTTGCTCAAATGGTGCTGCAGAGTTCATTGATTTGCCAAGGAGCATCAAAGATGATCCAACACTAAGGAACTTTATGTCTGTGTTTCCTTCCACCCATTTGTACATTATTAAACAAAACAAGTCACAATAATTTCACTTTTAAGCTTTAAGTGATGTTTTTAATATTTTTTTCGGGTACAGCCTTATTCAGTATTGTGCTCAAGATTGGTGTCCTCTGTGGTCTGGATATTTTCAGAAGCGATAGAGACCTTTATTTATTTATTTATTTATTTATTTGTTTGTTTAGCTTGGTTCGGCCATCTGGTTAAGATGCCTCCTGGAGGAGACATGTTTCAGGCATGTCCATCCAGGAGGAGACCCAGGACACACTGGAGGGATTATTATTATTATTATTATTATTATTATTATTATTATTATTATTATTATTATCTCTCCAGCTGGCCTGGGAATGCCTTGGAATCCCCCTAGAGGTACTAGAGCAGGTGGCCGTGGAGAGGGAAGTCAGGGTTTCTCTTTTTAAGCTACTATGCCTGCGGGAGAAGATGGATGGATGGACAAGATCCTATGGAGGCAAAAATAAATAAAACAACCATGCTCAAATGTGTTCTGTTAACCATAAGTTTATCACTAGCATACACTAGTAGCCTACTAGTATTAACATACACACTGGAAACAGCTCAGAAAATCCACCTCCCAATAACTAAAACTAACCTTAAGATAAATATCCTGATAATTACTCAGCTGTAGCGATGTTGTACGGTAAATTTCATTATTCTTATGCATTACAGTTTGTCTTGTTTCTAGTTAGTCTTTATACAAGCTATGTTAAATGGCTACTATCTTTAGCTCCATTTTAAAGCTATAACATTTTTGCATCAACACATTTACATATGATTGAAGCCTATGCTACATACTTTGTTGACCTGTGTGCTTACACTACATTAAATGTACAAAATAAAACAATGTGAACATTCAGAGAAATTGTGCTAGTAATACTCAATGTAGAGGTCCATTTCAGTTGTAGTATAAAAGTGGTGTCATGTGGTTTGCTAAAGTTTATGGCTATCTCACCAGAATGAAATGTGACTATGTGTCACCAAATATAATGTCAATAAAATGTATGTGTGCGTTAAAGTAATTCATACCGAGGCTTATACCAAGGTGAGAACATAAATTCATGTATTCCCACAGATTTTATAGTTATACTTCAGAGACCCCAAACAGTGGAAATTAAATGCTATCAAGAGTGAGATCAACCTTCCCATCTAATTGTTTACAAGGAACAATTTTCAATAATAATGTGTGAACTACGGCTATAATTATTTGCAGGTCAGTGAATACACAATAGAACAAATGCAAAATAATCATCAGTGTGAATTCTCTGGTTGATTAGAGGGACTGGGTTCTGGTAATGAATAAGGCAAACGGCCTGTTTACAATATATTTTCAATGTTCTTAGATAATATACCTGGGGAGGTCATATAATGTGGATGAGCCACCACATAACAACAAGCTTCAAAATAGAACATGGATCAAATCAAGGGTTTATAAGCAGGAATGAAAGGCCACTGATTTCCCCAGAGGACCCAGAACAGGTTTTCATGATAGCTTTGCATACCAGAAAGAAGCACAATAATCTATTTCACACATTTTATTCTTCATTTGCACGCTCTCTTAAGTCACAACAGCAATAAATAATGCAATAAGGTTAACTCTGCAAGCAGGTTTCTCCAAATATAGCAGAGTGTATTCTTGTGTCATTTTTTTAGGTGATTACAGAGGCTTCTACAACCAAGGGGCTTTGTGAAGATAATCTCCTGCTTTGCTTGAGGCAGCAGAAGACTTTATTTTCAGAACAGCTTGTGTGCAGCTGCAGGGGAAAATGTCAATTGTTTATTATTTCCTGTAAATTTAGTGTGTTACCTCTGGAAAAAAAAGGCCCTGCAACACTTAAAAGAAGTGGCAGGTACATTGGATGACAAAATAAAACAAATTCTGACATTCACATCTTTGTTTCTTTAGATAATAGTTAGATATTTATACTTGCAGAATCACAGAATCGGTGTCTTTTTTTGCACAGAGTATCATCTTAACACTTTAATGACTACCATTATAACAGGCTGCCTAGATTTCTTTATGTCGTTTTTGAAATAAAAATAGTAGAAAATGCCTTTTTTGCCAATTCTTTTGCACCTTTTTCAGGAAGAACTTAGCTCTCAATATCTGGCTATTAATTATGATTATTATATGTAATAAATGCTTAAAACAGCGTGTTATAGTAACAACAACAAAAAAAGACTTGAATTTTTATCATATTTACTATGAAAAAACACCTGTAAATATACATAATGAAACTTTATGAGATTATAGAGATAGACTTTCAAATATTTTACATGTGCTCAAACATTTTTGTTTGTGTAGATCATTTTGTGTCCATGTTACAGCTTCTTATTTTTAGTTATTTCTAGTCATTCATCAATGAACTATACAAACTGGAAAAAGACAGATAAAAACAATGAAAAACTCTGTGAAACTCAACAAAAACATAGTAAAATACACTTGCAGAACACTCCGAAACAGTGCTATCACTATTATATACAATTATTTACAAGAATTCAGTGCAGAAATACTGCTAAAATCTCACTAAAACGCTGCTAAAAGTATTGAAAATCTCTCTCTCTCTCACACTCTGCTCCGCCCATTTCCACCCCTCACCCTCAGCCATTGTGGGCCTCTACCCTAATGTGTTATGCAGCAAAAGAAACCTCCCAATCTCAGCTTTTAGGTAACGTTTGGATTTTCTCAATAGCGCATACGGTTCAGGAGTTAGGGTAATTTGAATGACAGTGGATGTAAAAAATGTGTCACCGGTGATACAATCGTCCTAAAAGGGTTAAAAAGAGTGGCATCATCTCTGCATGGGTCAGTGTCTTTCTTGAGGACGCTTCAGTGGGATGGATATTGATTCATTCTCGTCTGTCTTACAGTTAAGCTCTGCCTCTGGATTCAGATTCTACACAGATCTGGTTGTGGGAGAAACAGATACCTGGCTGCTTCATTGCTGCAGGCACACTACAAATCATCTGTATCTTTTTTCCTGATCTCCAGCCAGTTTCAAGTTGCAGGGGAACCTACAGCTTAAGACATTAGTCATGGTGAAAGGAGAGGTAAGTCACTCAGCACGCCAGTCCATGCCTGTTCTTACACCTCTCAACAACATGAAGACAATCTGTGGTGAAAGAACAGGATTTTTAGAGGAAATTGAGCCTGTGTGTTAACATGGGAACAAATATGCAACATTATGTTCTGTCATAATGATCGTCAAGCAAAAATGTGGTATACATATAAGAGTAATTGTTGTCATTTATGTCACAAGGCAATATATTATTATTATATTAATATCAAGGAGTTGTGAAGCAAAACTGTGCACACAGGGTTTATTCTGCACAGAATTTGCAAAAAAAAAAAAACCCAAAAAAACACCTCACTAGATTTTCTTTTTTAAACTCCGGTCTTTATGCCTGCAGTGTGTTTTGAAAATGTGCACAAACTGTCTGTATTCTTCCGAATAATCAATTCTACGCAAGGCACTCTGCAAATTATCCACCTCATTTAGGAATAAGTACATGAACATCAGCCCTCTACGTACATTACATTTGGGGAAGCATTTATACTGAGTTATAGTGCAATTCACACCAGTAATGGATGCAGAGACACAACTGATGAGCCAGTCATCAAGCTTTACTGTATGGAGTCAGAGTCAAATAAAACAAAAGCCAATTTCTAACAAAAAAAAAAAACCTTCAAAGTAACTACTGGGATGCCAATGTTACTGTCAGTGACTGCTGGATTTAAAGTCATGGAATTCTGGCTGTGTGGTTGAAAGAACATGTTATTAAGGGGCTGGAATGGCTTTTAACTGCAAACACTATACATCTATAAGGTCTGTGAGGCATAAGGACCTGACCCTCAGCAGCCAGGACTGCAAACACTTGGTGAGATCAAAGCTGTGGAACTAGCCCTGGGCTTCACCTGACCTGAATTCAATTAAACCTTTACAGGCAGATCAGAGGGGAGGCTAAAAGAGAGAGCAGGAAAAAAAAAACCCTTTTACCTAACATTGTCTTGGACAAAACTGAGAGAGCGTTCAAGAAGAGGTGTGTGAGATGAAACATTACACACTTGCTTCCTGACACACAAGCTCAGTCTTTCTTGTCTTTTCCACACAAACCCATAGGTCTCATTCGTTTACTCAGCCTGTGGGCAAATGTGACTTTAATGAGCCAGTGCTGAATGGACATTAGGCAGAGATTCTCACGCTGGACTGCCGGCTTCAACAGCCCCGCTCTGGCATTTTTTGGCAGCCACTTCACAGCGCGGTGTCAGGTTTAGTTGTTAACCACATGTTCAAGAAACTGAATGGAGACATTTACTTCTTTGATGCTTAAGTGTATCCATTGGTCAGTATTAAAACGAGATGTTGCCCCCCCCCAAAAAAGGTGAATGAGAACAGAGTGAAGCAATAAAAACTCAAATAAAATATGCAGGGAGATGTTCGCTGCTTATATTTAGGGAAGAATAAACAGTGCTACACTGCAGGCGACACACTGAGCTGTGCATGCATGGAATGTTTGACAGCAGAAACTGAAGGTGTCAGATCCTCATGCATTCAGGGCACAATCATTTACTTGTAAAACTAAATATATTTAAACTGCTCTTGGGTGAAAATGATGTCAAAACTGACCCTTGATGTGAAAGATTGCTTATTTTGAAAGGACATTATAATAATATCTTGCAGGATAACGAACATACTGAGGCATATATATATATATATATCTGTGTGTGTGTGTGTGTGTGTGTAT
>JAPQRQ010000001.1:17837575-17864107 GCA_037367365.1 Apogon talboti
TTTAATAAATGGAAAATCATTGAAGTATCTGTAAATTCATAGGAGCTAATAGTAAAGAACAGCACTCTCCATCAGTAGTTAATGCGACTTCCTTTCACTCCGCCCCCTCAAAACACTGCCACTTTGCCGAACGAGGAACACTGTAGGCAATAAACTCACACCTTTGCCTTTTCTTGGTTATTTTCTTTCCTTCCTCTTCCCAAAGACATTTTTCCCGACATTACCTGAAGGCATCAACAACGCAAGTCCTGCCGAACCGCTGTGGAGAGGAGGGAAGGAGGGGGAACCATATAGCCCACAGCTCTACTGTACCAAAGCACCATGTGTGATGACTGAGGCTTTGAACGGATCGGAACAGAAGGCTGTGAAACTGTGAAGAGCGAGGAAGGAATAAAGAGGCACCCTTACAAATATAGTAAAGTTGTCTCCTCTGCGAGATGCTTGGAAAAAGTATTCACCTAAAGCTGCCGGGATTTATGTGAGGGCAAGTTTGGAGCGACAGCCGGCGGACATCCAGCTGGTCCGGTGAGTGTCTTTAAGTGAACTGAGAAAATATTAAATTCGTCATTTTGATTCTGAAGAGGAAGAGTCTGAAGTTTATCCTCAACTTATGATATTTGTATGACGTTAAATGCACTCACCAAACAATCAAACGCGTAAATACGCACGTTTTGCGCACGGGATCGCTCACTCACGACATGGCAAGCTCCTTCTCTATATCGTTTTCTCCAACACACACGCTTACACGCACGCACACACACGCACACACGCACACAGTCTGGAGCGGTACAAGTTGACAAGTTGTCAAGCTGCATGCAGCACACAGGCTTTTCTGCAGGCGCACCAGCTGGATCACTGCAGTCCGGGCAAGAGCAGTGAGACAGCGCCATCAATCGCATAGCAGCCACACTCCTAAGAGCCTGTAGAAGGAAGGAAGGAAGGAAGGAAGGAAGGAAGGAAGGAAAGTAGTGGAGCAGCTTTGGTTTTAAGAATCAGTCTGAGGAGGAGGGAGTGATGGGATCATCTCCTTCATGTCGAATCTCCCTCCTCCATCAGTCAGCACAATGCCAAAACACAAAGCCTGGCACGCACGGTTATATTATACGCTCAACCAAGATATTGAAAACATTAACATTAGTGAAAAAATCTATATATAAATCATCAAATGCATCAACAGACGCGAGCAACTTTGCATTTGCAAGTAAAATCAGTTCATTACTTCCTATTATTCATCATCAGGAATGCCCTGATCTGCGATTTATTCACCTTTTTATGCAGGCAACAAAATTATCTGTGGATACTGGGTTCGTTTTTCAAAGACAATTTGAGAGTATATTTATAATGCTTCTATGACCAGCTGGAGGTCAAACAAATTCACTCTTTATTTTCACAGAAACGGGTTTCAGGACAGGGTTTTTGCCCTTTAGTAAGAATATCCGTGTCCGTATTCATAACTGTGTCATGTAGGTTATTTAGTTATTTTAGGCTGTGAGAACTATATGCAAATGCGTAAAAGTAGTGTCTGGAAGAGCCTAGATTAATATGAGTATTTTTGAGTGGATGTGGGTGTGCAGAGTTTAGGAGTTTTTATTGATTTTTAGGAAATTGACGCGTAAAGTAGAGGTATGAAAATGAGACAGCGGTGGGTACTGGGTTTAGATTCGTCTTTTTTTTTTATAGAATATTTCAGATGGGTAAAGTGGTCCCAGCAGCAGGAATGAAAGTGTCCTTCTGGCTGTTTGGGTTCGAAACGGAAACGTTTTCTCCTGCCGCCAGCCGGTAAAGTAGATCCGGACGTGCGCAACGCGGAGAGATACCGTTCAGGTCCAGCAGCAGTCAGTGTGGGAGAGAAAGGGAGTGAGTGAGGAAGGAGAGAGGAGAAGAGAAGAGCCTGGCGGTGGTAGATGGAGTAACGGAGGGGGGGACGAGTCCACGTATTACCATGCCGAGATTTGGACTACGAAAACTACATGCAAAACCTCCAAACCTACGAGATTAATAATAGAAGAGGTATGTGAAGCGCTTGTGTTGAACTCCCTGGTGTTTTTTGGGGTTTATTTTAGACTAAGCGGTGAAGCGTCGGCATCTCCGCGAGGGGTAGAAAAGTTGAGATAGGTTAGGTCGGCTATTGTGGAAGAAGCCAGCCGCTTTCTGCTGCTCTCTAACCCCGTCTTTGGAGAAGTTTAGCCGCTGGAAAACCAAAGCTTTAAACGTCGCTTTTACGCGCGACAGAATGTGAAATACGCGTAAGTTCCTCGCGCTAAAGGTAGGTTGCGTTTAAACAAATCTGCTCAGACTTCGGTTCGTGAAGTGAACGGATTTTAGTTGGGGGATGGGGTCAGAAAAGAAGCACTTTGTAAGTTATTTCTTGAAATGTACTTTTCCTTCTATGAAATAAAGCACTTGTTTGCGCAAACAGTAGTAGTGTAGCCATTTGGCGTTGCTTTTTTTTTTTTTTTTTTTTTAATTAAACGTGTCAGTAAAATCTCCAACTTTTGCTCCACAGTGATTTTTTTTTTTTTTTTTTACAATGGTGGCCCACGAGCAGATGGTTCTTTTGTACCTGCAGGCGATACTTTTGCGGATTTTAATGTGATTTGCGCTGTGCTCTGTCACTTATTAACCAAGCATAAGACATTAATAATTAACTTATACCTCTGGTGGGGTCATTTTGACACGCCCAAAGTAAATACTGTTGCTTTATAAACAGTACTCGTGCAGACATAGCAACGCTTGGTTTTATTTGTCTTTGTACGGACACCCACACACAGCCCCAGACGCTGTAAAACGGTCGTAAACGGATGATTGTGCAAATTTAAAACATTTTCAGAGACATTTGTCTAATCGTAACTGTTATTTGACTTAAGTGTTTGGATGCACCCCCCCCCCTTTTTTTTACCCCCTGTGTTTGTAGCTGCTAAGATAAGATCAAGATAAATTGTATTAGACTGTATTCATATTAATTCTAAAATGTTTTGAGATTCGTTTTAATCTAGTAGGCATCAAATGTCTGAGAATGTCGAAATATTTAGTTTAAATATTCAGCAAGAAAATGTAAGATTCACAAGTTCTCATGTTGTCAGCTCAGTTCTCTCAGCTCATTAGGCTGATGTTTGGCTAAATGAGGTCCCACATTTAAGGAGGAGCATCTGGTATTGTGCAGCTTAGATCTGACTGTCAGATGACTTGTCACTGTGTTTCATCTTATTTCCACATGGAACCTATTTGGCCATTTATGAGCCTAACCATCACTTGTTCTGGCATTTTAAAGAGTCTGGGGGGGAAGTGCGCAATGAACATAGGAATTAGTATGCAAATTCAGGCTTTGATAGTGGCAAATAGTGGAATAATTCATTTGTTTTCATCTCAAAATTGTATTTATTGTCAGTTAATCCAGTCTACTGTGTTATTTTGTGCATCAAATTTAACAGTCCTACTTTTCTTTTTGTTTCTTTTTTTCCCAGGTGGGTCTGTGAACTTCACGGTACGATAATGGGGAAGCACTTGGTTTCACTGCTTGTGCTGGTCCTGCAGCTCTTCTGTGGCTGTGCAGGAAACCAAAGGACGGCGAGGGCCGCCTCCATGCAGTTCACCCACTCTGTTTACAATGCCACCATATATGAGAACTCTGCTGCTAAGACTTACTTAGAGAGTCAAACCAAGATGGGAATCTATATCACAGACCCCGACTGGGAGATACGGTACAAAATTATTGCTGGAGACAATGAGAACTTATTCAAAGCAGAGGACTACCTGCTGGGAGATTTCAGTTTTTTGCGAATAAGGACCAAAGGAGGTAGCACTGCCATTCTGAATCGGGAAGTTAAAGACCACTACATGCTGACTGTTAAAGCTTCAGAGAGGAGTACTAATTTTGAGTGTCGCACTAGGGTAAAAGTACAGGTACTGGACACAAATGATCTGAGACCACTCTTCTCACCCACATCCTACAGCATCTCTCTCCCTGAGAACACAGCCATACGCACAAGTGTAGCTAAAGTCACAGCTACAGATGCAGATATCGGTACGAATGGAGAATACTACTACAGTTTCAGAGAGTGGACGGATATGTTTGCAGTTCATCCGACAAGCGGTGTGGTGACACTGACCGGCAAACTCGACTACTCTGAGACAAAGCTGTACGAGTTGGAGATCCTCGCAGTGGACAGGGGGATGAAGTTGTACGGCAGTAGCGGCTTTAGTAGCATGGCCAAACTGACAGTGAGAGTAGAGCAGGCCAATGAGCATGCACCCATAATCACTGCAGTAACCTTAGCCCCCTCAGATGCAGACCATGACCCCACCTACGCTATTGTGACAGTGGAGGATAATGACCAGGGACCAAATGGAGAGATAGCATCACTGAGCATTGTGGCTGGTGACCCTCTTCAGCAGTTCAAGGCTGTAAGAACCAGTCCAGGGAGCAAGGAGTATAAAATCAAAGCAGTAAAAAATGTTGACTGGGACAGCCAGCCTTTTGGATACAATCTCACTCTACAGGCCAAGGACAAAGGAAACCCCCCTCAGTTTTCATCGGCTAAACTGGTACATGTCACTACTGCACAGTTTAAAGTTAGCCCTCCTATATTTGAGAAGGCCATTTACAGAGTCAACCTGAGTGAGTTTGCGCCCCTCCATACACCTGTCACTATGGTAACAGCTGTGCCAAAATATCCACATCTTCAATACACTTTTAAGCACAAACCTGATCGGAACAAATTTACCATCAACCCTGATACTGGTTTAATCACCACTGCAGGACCGGTCAATGCTGACTCTACTCCTCAGGTTGAGCTGGACGTCGTCACCAGTGACAAAAAAGCAGCAACAAAAGTGATCATAGATGTGATTGATGTGAATAATAATGGCCCCGAGTATCAGCAGACGTCCTACAAGGCCAGTGTTGATGAGAATGTACCTGTAGGCACCAGTGTGGTAACAGTTAAAGCCACCGATCTCGACAGAGGTGAAAATGGCTATGTGACCTACAGCATTACCAATCTGAGCCCACAGCCATTTGTCATTGACTACTTCTCGGGTGTCATCAGTACCTCGGAGGTCCTAGATTATGAGCTTATGCCAAGGATTTACAATCTGAAAGTCAGGGCGTCAGATTGGGGATCCCCTTTCCGCAGAGAGGTGGAGGCATCAGTCACCATCACACTGAACAACCTGAATGACAATAAGCCCTTGTTTGAAAATGTAGACTGTGAAGTCACGGTGCCAAGAGACCACGGCGTGGGAGAGCAGATAACAACAGTGTCTGCCATAGATGCTGATGAACTGCAGCTAGTGCGGTACAATATTAAAGCTGGGAACGATCTTGATCTGTTTGAACTGAACCCAAACTCTGGTGTGCTTTCACTGAAGCACACGCTGAGTGAGGGAGAAGCAGCTAAAGTGTCTTTCCATAGTTTACAAATCATTGCAACTGATGGTGAACATGAAACTCAGCCAATGATCATGAATATAACTGTCATCACGGCACGCAAGCCCGTCCAGTTAAAATGTGTCGAAACTGGCGTCGCTACTATGTTGGCAGAAAAGCTGCTTCAGGGCAGCAAAGTCCACACACAAACTGAGCCGGATGACAACTTTATGGACATTCACTCAATCAATCGGTACGCGCCACAGTTTGCAGATTCATTTCCAAGTGTCGTCGAAGTTAAAGAGGACCTCCCTGTTGGAGCCCGGATCATCCATTTAAGTGCTACAGATCCAGATAGTGGCTTCAACGGGAAACTAGTTTATGTTATTTCAGGAGGAGACACAGAAAGCCGGTTTATAGTAGAAATGGAAACAGGCTGGCTTTTGGTTTACTCTCCTCTAGACAGGGAAACAACTGACCATTACACGCTCAACATTACAGTTTATGACCTCGGTATTCCGCAGAAATCCTCATCGCGCCTCTTGGATGTTAAGATTTTAGACGCTAACGATAACAGCCCTCAGTTTTTGCAGCATTCGTATTCTGTCGAAATCAGCGAGAGTACACCTGTCGGGACACAGATAATTCAAGTGGACTCCACAGACAAGGATAAAGGAGATAACGGCGTTGTGAAGTATTCAATTTTGGGAGGAACGGATCATTTTGCAATTAATGAAGACACCGGTGTGGTGACTGTGACAAAACTGTTGGATCGGGAGCTTCATCCAGTTTATGTCTTGAAGATTGCAGCTCGTGATCAAGCCCTGAGTGAACCTCAGTTAGTGTCCACAGTGCCGCTTAAGATCACCCTTGAAGATGTAAATGATAACCCGCCAAAATTTGTTCCCCCAAATTACCGCGTCAAGGTGAGGGAGGACCTCCCTGTTGGTACTGTGATCATGTGGCTGGAAGCTCATGACCCTGATATTGGACCTTCCAGTCAAGTACGATACAGTCTTACTGATAACGGAGATGGGAATTTTGAAGTAGACAAACTCAGCGGCGCCGTACGGATTGTGCAAAACCTCGACTATGAAACAAAACAAGTGTACAACCTGACGGCAAAAGCTAAAGACAAGGGGAAACCCATATCTTTGTCGTCGACTTGTTTCATTGAGGTAGATGTGGTGGATGTGAATGAAAATCTGTTCAGGCCTTTCTTCCGATCTTTTGTGGAAAAGGGATTTATAAGGGAGGATGCACTCGTTGGGACTTCTGTGATGACTGTAACAGCAGAGGATGAAGACCAAGGACGGGATGGAGAGATCAGATATTCAATCCGAGATGGGTCTGGCCTGGGGATTTTCACTATTGATGAGCAAACTGGTGAGTTTATTCTCTTTTTCAGACAGCGCTGTGCGACTTTTGTGTCTGTGATTCACTTCAGAAAGCTTGAAATAATTTGCATAAGGAAAGTTTTTTACTGCTGGTTTATTCAGAATGTCACACTGTGGAATAATGAGGTAAGAGAGTCCTTCAGGAGATGGCTGAGATTCCTGATTCCAGTCATTTTTCTTCTCTGGGAGAACTGACAGTCAGAACAGATGGACCAGCTGTCTCCTAGACCTTTGTGGACATTCCTAAGTAGCTGCTGTGGAGCTTAAATCCAGAGTGATTTCACCTCCTCATTTCCCAGTCTTATTATTACTGCAAAACATTTCATATTTTAAATATTTTAATTTGGAAAATGTGTTTCACCTAAGGTTAAGATATTCTAATAACATTTTTGAGAAACTAATTTTTATCACGGCATGTTGAAAATCATGTGCTGATGGCTAGATATTGTTATGGGCTCCTTAATATATTGCTGAGAATATGTTATTACTTGCTCAGCTGCCCTGAATGATTTTAACAGCTGACTCAAATTAACTCAAAATAAGCAGTCTGGAATTCCACAAGTTCCAACCAAAACCCTGCTATCACCTGATTTGGATGTTTTGGCCCTGGCTGGCTGCCTTTTCTTTTAAAACTTTGTAATCGCATTCTCTGGCAGCTTAATGTGACTTTTTTCCTCACTTTGAAATTAAATTTCCCTCTGCAGTATACATATTTAATGTCTAAATGAGGCAGTGAAACTGAATGCATAATACATTGATTTCTCCTGGCACATGTAACCTCAAAGGTTCATATCTACATAAAAAGCTGAAAATGTGATTTATTATTAGTATGCTGCTGACTTCCACTCTTGTAAGAGTGGTTTATATCTTTAGTGTAATGTTTATTAAGAATCAGATATATGTGCATTATTCAGGAAGCTAACAGAAAATCCCCTCAGAGCAACCTGATGGGAAGTTTTTTTGCTTGGTAGATTAAACATGAAGAGATGAACCTACATGATAGGTCTGTCCCCAAGCAGTGATTGTCAGCTGGTACGTGCATTTCGGTGGTTTTGATTTAACAACATGCAGGTCAGTGACTCGGATACATGTCTGGCTCAAAATGCTGTGTAGGATGTCGATTCAGGGAGCTTGGTCTGATCTTCTGCTTAATCCCAGAGGCCTATATTAAGTGATTATCAGGGGGTGCAATGATGGGATTGTCCTGGGCTGGGTCCTGTTATTATGGATTACATCTGAGGTCAGTAGACAACTAAATACAGCCAAGGTGGTAATGCCCCTCCTATGATTTCACTAGACGAAGGGTGCGGTTTGTTCGGCTACCATATGCATTTGATGCCTCTAAAAGGAAAATATAAGCACAGGCGTATACCCTACTATATAGCCAGTGCTGCAGCTGCATGTTGTGAATCTTAACCAGAATGTTTTAAAAAGGTATAAAATTAGAAAACAAATGAAAACGTGGAAAATGCAGACAAGTGCCAGAAGCCACACACCTTCAGTTATGGATTTAGTTTTTCCGAGTGGGAAGGAGTGAGGGAAGAGTGGTCTTTTTTTCTATTTTCCTTTGCACTTTAATCAGGGTGCTTGCGCAGGTCTTGAAAGTCTTAAAAAGCATGGAATTTTGAAACTCTGTATGTGAAAGTCTTAATACAGTATGGCAATAAGTTTCTCATAGTGGAATTTTAGAGTATGCTCAAAGGTACATAATCTTGTAAGATAAGAAATGCATGAGGAAAGCAGATAAAATACTTGATATGATTTCACTAACCGGTCAGTAACGGAATGATTCTAATGACACTTGTTTGTGTGATATCCATGCGCTTTCGTGATTTCCATATGTTTAGAAAATGTTTCTGTCAGTAAAACATAATTCACTGCAAATTATGCATTCATTCATTCATACATACATTTTATTAACATGAACTTTTCAACTACACACAACAGGTACAATCTCAACTAAAAAAGTAGGCACGCAAGTATAAAAGCACATAAAGTCAAGGTCTTGGGGAAAAATAGCAGTTTTAAAAAAGTCTGGAATTTTCATTTGGATAAAGAGCAAGCACCCAGTTTAATCCTCAACCTGTACAGTACAGTTGAGTTTGTTAAAGAGGAAGTCAGTGTATTGTATCATTGTGTTATGTAGTGTTTGACTTTGTGTTTTACCACATTATGAATTGCTATTGTTTCACTGTGCTTCATTTAGTGGGGTGCTCAAAAATACAGTAGCAATAAAACTACTTTGTGGCTGTGGGACGCATTCTGTGCATTCTCTGGTTGTTGATGTATGAAGACAGGGAGTGACTCTTGTAGAGTAGGTGTATCTAACAAATCTGAACAAAGACGAGGCCAGGACTGCTACCCACTTGACTGACATTTACACACCGTCCATGGAACCGACAATTGATTTGTTTGTTTGCAAGACGTAGTGGTTAGATTTAAAAGTGTCGTTCATGATTGCTGCTTATTGAATGTCATTCTGCTCTCATTTAGTTCACTTTCAAGTAGAACAAGTCCATTTATGCAGTCCACGTCGTCTTCTCTTGATATGGCTCATTTTCTATTAGACAGCTGAGGGAGTCCATGGCAACTGTTTGCCCAGACATTCTCTGTGTTATTAAAAGCTCTGTGGTCACTGGCTCGGTGCCATCGTAATTTAAACATTCTCTTATCAAGGGTTTTTATGGGCCCCTTTCCACGCTATAGACCAAATTTACCATTCTGGGTTTAACTGGAAAATTAGCTCATTTTCTGACTGACAGAGCCCAAAAAAAATCAGGAGACCTACAAGACCTATACATTTTTAGAGTGCTCATGTGTTACATTTTAGGCAACTTAGAAATTAAATGGATGTCCAGGGTTTGATTTTATTCATCAGTTTTGAAGCTAACTGGAGAAAACATTCCTTTATTGACCACTGTTGTTTCTTTTTAAACTGGGTAGGTAGCACATGGTGTAATTTTTTTTTTTTTTTTACTCTCCTATGCTATTAAGAGGTTTTGTTTGGGCCCTGAAGGGTTTGCCGTTATAAGTTTCCAAGGCCTGTTGCCAATTTCGGGGAGGTGAGGTACAGATGTGATAATTTTTTCCATCACTGTTCTGTTTAGCAGTGCTTTGCAGGTAGCTGTCTAAACTAATTCTGACATAACGATGCAGCTTTTGAGTGGACACCCCCTAAAATGTAGCTCAGCTGACAGTATCAGATTGAATTGATTCCAAAGGTCACACTGTTCATGAGGTCATTAGGAATGAATTACATCTGTATAAGCAAACAGATGGAAATGAAACCTGGAGACAATTAACACAATGATTATCGCAATGAACAATAGACTTACAGTACCCCTAGCTTACCTTCATTGCAACACACCTTAAACCAGAGAACAATAAAATAGATACAACAGGCAGCATTCTTTTATTGCAGATGAGTAACTGTCTTTTTCATTTCCTTCGTCTGGAGTGACTAAGGGTAGCACTCAGTGGAAAGTTGCACATTAATCAAGTTGAAAGACAATATGCAATTGTCAAAGGGATAAGGAAAAAGAGGTTTAGGAGAGGCTTTCTTAAGCTACTTTATATACACAGCTTCATTTTAGCTTGCGGGAGTGCCTTGTTGAGGATTTTGGACTGTGATGTTCTAAGCTTTGCCATCATACAGAAGTCCCACTTCTCAAGAATGTACAAGAAAGAATGTCTGTTGTCCATTTTGCCAATAAATAAGCTCTGGAACAGTGGCAATAAATTTATTGCATAATTCAATGGGTGGGAAAGGATGATGGGAATGTGCAAAAATCTAATTTGAAGAATAAAGTTCTACTGTTGAGAAAGCACATTGTTAACATGTGGAGGAAATCTGTATTTGTCTTGGCTAATACTTGACAGATATATGCATGCATACTTACAAAGTAAATGTACATATCCCCACTGTATCTGTTTACATTAATGAACTGTTACTTTTTAAATCAGCCGCTAAACTCTTGAGTTAGAATCAGTGGCTGGTTGAAGCATCCATCATTTTTCCATTGTGGATATACAGTACATTGCAGCTGAGACACCTCTTACTCCAAGCACATGTTCAAAGCGAAGTTGCGTCTCAGCTTGAAGTGAAATTATGCAGTACACAAGGTGACCAGACTAGATTGTGTTCGTTCTAGATGAGACGCAGATGTTGATTGTATAATGTATGCATTGCCCTTTCTTTTTGGCTAATATATGCATTGCCCTTTCACTTGAAGCTGTTTGCAGCATGTGCTGTGAAAGCGTTCATTGTGAAAGCAAATGAAACAGTTTGATGCATGATGACAAAGTCTTTTTAGTGTTTTCCATTCGCCAAGAAGTGCCTTTTCGTTAGCTTCTTTTTCAAGTGCCCTCCCATTGAGATACACAAATTCCTTACAGTAATGAAAAAGACTCATGACGGTCTCTGTTTATAGTTGCTCATTTGCTGTCAAAGTATATTTAACTAAAACTAAGAATTGTTGCCCTGTGTTCCAGTCCTGTCCTCTATCCGGTGCCTATATGTATGAGATGAAAGAAGGACTGCAAAGTGGTGCATGATTCCAAATAGTCTTTGCTTGAGTGCTGTTACTGTGGAGACGGGACCAGGAATGTGCAGCGAGACAAAGTTGATTGTAGGTTGCTAAATGAAAAACACACTTTCCCTCGTTAAAAGTATGTTGTTCTTTCAGTCCATTAAATCTTTTTAAAGAAACTTAGAGCTTCCTTGTGCAGAAGACGTGATCCATCGTGTGTTAATTCCTCTCATGATAATACTAGCTTGTATTTGATCTTTAGCATATATATTTCAGCTGATGGACTGAGGATTATCTTGCAGATTTCCTTTTTTTTTTTTTTTTTAAGCAGTGGAAATCTCATCTGCATGTCCTGCTTGGTGGTGACTTATTTCATGTAATACCTACAAAACATGCATTGTTCACTGGTTTGGTCATACTGATCATTTAAATGGTGTCAAACAGTACAACTAACATTATAAAAAGTAGTGACAAAGTAGATATGTGGGGACAGGAGCTGAGAACTGGGTGGAATCATAGTCCTCTGAGTTCAGTTCTCAGTTCTTTTTTTAATACTGGCATGTTTTTTGTTTTTTTTTAGACAATTGCACTTTCCCAAAATGCTGCTAGTGTCTCCTCTGCTAGTAATATAAAATAAGAAGGAGTTGTTATGGCAATGAAGAATTCAAAGTGTGGTTTCATTTCACTAGATAAAATGACTACAGTGCTAGTTATCATGAATGTAAAATGCTAATGCTGAGCACGGGTGGAAACATCTGCATCATGCTGAAACAGTAACATAAATGCCAGATTTGTTTAGTTCTTTTTTAGTTATTTATTTATTTTTTTAAACTTTTTTCCCCCGACAGAAAACTGATCCGTAATTATTAAGTGAATCAATAAAGAATGGGAACCTACAGGGAGAATTTAGAGTAGCTTCGACGTCAATAAAATAACATTAATTCCCCTACCTGCTAGTAATGTTTTGAAAACCTTAGCATCTTCAACACATACTGAATTACAGTAGAGTGAATGTAGACATCGGATTTCATTGACTGATGATTCAGCCATTAAGTGCCAAGACCTGACCACAAAAACACTCTGAAATACATTTAAGACTTACTTGTATCATGATTGTTAACCATTAACTTTTACGGTATTTTTTTGGGTTGTATTACATTAAATTAAGACATTGGACTATTTACATGTCATTTTCTTATGATTAATCAACAGAAAACCTAAACCAATTACACACCATTTTGCTGTAATTTATGTACAGATTGTGTGGTGTCAGCTGACTGTGAGATAGACTGCAGTGATATTGCTGTCCTTTATTAAGATGGACTTTGTGTCTCATTGTTTCTAACTCTATCACAGTGAGCTTGCCAGAGCTATGAGGTAAAGTACCTGCTAAATAATACTGTGATATTGAATCAAGGAATATTGCTCTGAGCGCTGTTCAAAGCCCTTCGAAATAACACTGTTCCCAGTAACAATGGGCGCTTTGTATCATCAGCTAAGTCCCAAAAGCTATCAACTGGAATTAATAGGCAAACTTTAAAAAAAATGGAAGGAAAAACCCAGTTCAGTCATGCATCAAAGACCATCTCAACAACTGTATCAAAAGTTGTTTTTATTTCTGAGACGATATCATCACTTCACTTGGAGTCAATACACAAGGAAATTATGTTCATGTTTTCTTTAGCCATGGGTTTCATATTATGTCTAAAGAAATTCATTGTTACTGGTGGAACTGTCTTGGATCCTCCTTAACATGAACCAGAAAATAAATAAACATAGAACAATGGGGCTTATGCAGATTTGCAGGGTATCAGTGTTTTATTGTTTGCCTGGTGTAATGACAGAGCTGGTTTTAAGTGCCATTTTCCCTTAAGCCAGCTGTTGACAGTCATATTTCTGTCAGTACTGACAATATACAGCGTGCACAGTGATGCATGAAGTGGAAATGGCTCTCTGGCTCAACAGACAGCCATTGTTAGCCCTGGATATTGAAGCAGATAAAATAGACATGGTTTTTTTTGTGTCATACTGTATCATCATTATGATTACCTCTGAGACTGTCTGGAGGAATTATAGCCACTTTGTGCCCTTCATACAAAGAGAGGCATCAATATTGGTGAGATGGCTACAATACTATGTACATATTATAGTATTGGTTTCTAATTCAATATTTGTGCTTTAAAAAAATAGGCCTGGGTTTTATATCAATATTATGTTTCAGATTTAGAGAAAACCACAGTTTAATGCAATGCAATGACTCATTTCATTTGGTCATCTGTCTTATTCTCTTTTACAACAATCATGGTGAACAGGCAAGACTTTAAATATACAGTAAAACACCAGTATTATTGCTACACTTTTTTTATTTGCATGCCAGTATTAGTCTAACTATAATGTGTAAACAGCATGCATATCATGAAGTGAACCCTTAAAGACCTAGAACTGATTTTTGTGGCGCCTTCCAAATTAATTTTTTTTTTTTTTTGCATTTAAACTGTTGCAAATTGGTTCATCACCATTTATGTTCCTTTGCATTTTACATTTTCTGTCAAAAAGTTGGCTTATTTGCCTAAACTTATTTTATTGATTATGTAGATTTTTTAAAACTAAAAGCTCAGATAAAGTGAAATGTCATTATGTCAGTACAGGAAACTGAAGAAAAAGTGACTTTTTTTTTAGCAAAATATGTCATTAACTGAATGTAAAAACAAACATCTACAACCACTTTCATGTATTTTACTGGTGAATCAATGTTGCATAAGATGACGGTGTTTCACTAAAGAGCCACTGAACGTCCAAATAATACATATCTAATGTTGCTGAAAAGATGAAAAACTGCATTAACTGAACTTAATTAAATAATATCAATGTATTGATGAGATTAGTGGGTCAACAGCTATTATTATTTTGTATCAGTAGATCTTTTTTGATCACTGATGGTCACTCAGATGGTTGAGCTAGCATTGTTTTAGCTAATGCTATACGTGTCTGTTTCATTAGTGTGAAATGAGATGCCATGAGTATGCTATCAAACATAAGGTGAACAAAACTTGTCCAAGTCATGTTAGAGAAAGTTTATTGGCAATGATAGTGAAAACGACAGATCACACTACTTTACAATGTCGTACGTTGTTTATTATTGCTTCCATTGAGAGATCTCTAGTGACAGAAACTAGATATTGTGCATTTAATATTTCTTGTGCCATAGATGTACAGCATTTTTAGTGCACAAGTGTAAAATAAAAATAATAACCAACTTGATGCTGAACTGTAATGATCACTTGTGTACATAAAACGAGGAATGAATACTAAATACTGCAAAACATATGTATGAATATAAGTACTAAAGACTAAATGAGGCTTATAAGTTATTATTTTTCACCAAAATGATATAATCAGTGCTTCAAGTAACACTTGTAATACACAACAGCAAAACATCGTACTGCTCCGGTCCACTTTGAAGGGGTGGTTTCAGACATTTAATTCCAACAGGCTTTAATATCTTTGAAGCATGGATCTTGGCTACAGATGTCTGGGAACTTCTGGGATGATGCGATATTAAGTTGCTGGGTAACACAAAGCTTCGTTTAGGACTCTTTTTGATTACACTAGGCCCGACAAGGTGGTAGTGGAATTTGAAGCATTTTGCCAGGGCTGTGGAAAGAGACGGTGGGGGGAGAATGCACTGAGAAAGTTTATGTAAGCATGTGAGCTCGAGGCCTGAGAGGGCTGAGGAATGTGGGGTAGGGGTGAGCGAAATCAACAGAGGTAGTTCAAAGCAAGCACCAACGTTCCAAATGAGCAGAAGGGAGGACGGCAGCCTGCACACCGCCATAACTTTTTGCGCTTGTGGTTGCGTCACGTGCAGAATCAGCACAGAAACGTCATTTTTAAACATCCGTGAGAGATGTGTTTTTTTTCTGAAGCGTGTATCGACTCTGCACACTATTTTTAGGACTCTACTTTTCACTGGCCTACATGTGACACACTTGCAACAGACAGTTTTTCAAAAGCGAATTTCACCCTCTTCCAGCTGTGGCAAACTCCCACCTCCTCTGTAACTGTGACTTGACAGAACAGACTAATTGTGTATCTGTTCAGTATTAAACACACACAGAATACCTGCTGGTTTTATCCAAAATCTGTTGGCTGTCTGAAGACTCCACCACCCCTGTTCTCAGTAACTTTGAAGAACAAAGCCAGCGGGGGAAAAAAAAAGGAGCAAGGAAAGAAAAGCGGAAAGCAAATCTGGCAGAGATTGTTGCGCAGTCTGTTTTTTTTCTTGTGGCCTAAGGGCAGGTTTTGCTACTGCCTTACTGGGTAGCCTAGGTATATAGGATGGGTGTGGTAACTGAATTCCTCAGATTCATTTTTCATTTGCTTTGTTGTAACTGTTCACCCAAGGGCCATGGAAGATAGTTTTTCATATTATTTGCATTTAAGGTCAACTTGGTCTTTTTTCAGAGATAAATATAAACATGTAAAACTTAAGTATGGAAGCTGACGTCTACCTTATGTGTCTTTATTGCCGTGTAGTTTCTGTAAAGGATTTTTTGTTACAGCGAGCAAAATGCATGACCCTGGTGAGAGTGCAATTGTTGTGCTACGCCAGTGTCTGCCAGTCAAACAGATGAGCACTCAGCCATGGGCATTTCCCTGGCAAAAGCACAAAAAGATGTCTCACACTTTCCCAATTGTCTTTTCTTATAGCTCTTTATCTTATTAGTACAAGTACATGAGCACACACCTCTTCACTCCCTCATCTCCTCACCTCGACCCTTGCAGCCATTTTCACCTTGGCAGTCTAGATACTAATACCGCTGCCTTTACAACAGTTGTATAACATTCATTTGAATAAAAATGTAAACTACAGTACATAATGTGAGTCAAATCTGTACCTGTATTGCATTTCCTCTGTATTTTTATACAGTCAAGGCATTTTCAGAAGAAAAAACCTATGTACTACAATGAGTATGATAACATACACACTAATATTCCATTATTATTCTGAATTTGACTTGTGTAAACTGCATATTCCACTTGTGAAGGCCCATGGGATCTGCTAATGTTATTCCGGTTTTATGATGAGTCTTTTGACGTGCATAAAAGTACATTCTGAAAATTAGTGAGATCCTTTCTGGTAGAGATGGATGCTCCAAAGGAAAAGAGAGACACCTACTGAACATTATCACGGGATATCACCAGGTCTTTAGACGTGAGGAAATATTAAAAAGTCAAAATTTTAACAGAGGGTTTTTGAAGGACCAAAAGGACACTTGAGGTCACACAGTGGAATATCAGACAGCAGGGGAAAATTTGGGGGGGGGCGTTTGACTTAACTACTGTATGTAAGACTTAGCATTAAAATATCTACACATGACTAGGCCATTGTTCTGTCCTTTGTTGACTTTCGTACTTCCATAAATCCATAAATCACCAATTATCTGTTTAATTGGTTCCCTGTCAGTGTTGTCATATCCTGTTAAACAACAGAAAAGTCATTGAACATGAATGAAACTGTTATCGAGTTATCACTTGTAAAATGTTCTAAGTTTAGTCACATAATGTTTAAGACTCTTGTTATAAAGTGTAATAGACCGGGGTAATATTGCCAAAAATATATATTTTTGATTTATGATTTTAATTGATTGTTTGTGGCTACATGAACTGAAGAAAAAGCTTGAGTCAAAAATGCTTTTTCTGCAATAAAGTCCTGTCATGTATGACTGAAGAAACATATTCACAATCAATATATTAAAAGATTTACACAAAGCAAGAATGCTCTGCAATGGAATAATCAGAATTTTGAGAATATTGGCATTTATGATGATTTTAAGAAAGTAAAACCTTGATTAATCAAATTAATTGGCTGTATTGCTCCAACCTAAACAGTAATAATTAAAATGGTAGATTAGTTACATCTTTTGACATTATTTAGATTCAGATAAACCTACCAACAAAAATTACATACTCTTTTTTTTTTTTTTTTTTTTTTTAGGCTTGTCTGTTTCAACTCTCTGTCACTCTCATGATCTTAAAAACTTAAAATAACTTACTTTGCTAATATTGATTTAAGTCATCTTCGTGAACCAGTGGAAATACAGTACAGAGAGAGTATTGCATCATGGGTTGTTGTTTGCATCGATGTTGTGAGGTTGTGTGTTTGTAGTGCTTCTTGAAAGCTCGTCAGCATTGAAAGTGTTAGAAGATCAGCTCATTCAGTGAGCTGCTGGTAGCTGCAGACTTCCAGCCTTGCAGTCATATTAGTTTTACTCAGATATTTGCCGAAGCAACAACATAAAACACATCTTTTCTGTTAATATGGGGAGTGTAAAGTGTTTCAAGTTCATTATATGATCTGGTGTCAAGGGAAACGTGTTGTTTTAATATTATGTTAGACAGCAAATACTTCAATTTTGGGCAATAAAAGTATTGCGTTTCTGTACCCAGTGCTACATTTCAGTTATTCTCATCCTCTGTGATCTTCAGTTTACGTCCATTCCCTCCTGTCCCTTAGCGCCTTTGCTCAGGATACCTCACATTAGTGTTTCTTATCCACTGTTTGTCTAACATTTGCAGTTTCCAGCATGTTTTCCTCCAGTTGTGCTCTGTATTATGCACTGCGAATTGTAAGCCCAGTAAGATCATAAATAAGTCATCACTGTGGTGTTTTATTTTGGAAATTATTTCAGTTAAATTAGCATGTTATTCTGTTAATCCTATTTAACGACTTCTCGAAGTGTTTGTGTGCATTTCGCCCTCTCCATGTTGTCAGCTTTAAGCCATTTGTTTGATTATACACAGTCATCTCATTTGCATTCTTGATACACAGGACTGGTGTGGTTTTGGGACTCGTGGCTTTCAGGAGCTACCTATTTTCCCACTTGCCTGACTGCCCTTCTTATTACATGCCTGCAGCTAAGTTGAGAGAGCTGTAATGATGACTAATGACAAGAGAGGATCGCAGGCCCGAAAAATACGGGGAGGCAAAAAAGTAAAGCGGAGCAAGAAAATAAATGAGCTGTACCCCCAGACTCCCCTCTCATGTTAAATTTGAGGATTTTGTGACAAGTCATTTGGAGTTTGAGTCTCTTTTCTGTGAAATCTTTCATTACCCAAGGCAAAAGGTTTGGCTGCTCTCAGTTACAGTCCTTCTTTGCAGTTGATCAAGTTACAGCAACTGAACAAAGGAAGCAGCAAAGGGGAGACTGTGTAAACTACTTTATCCTGTATATGGTCCTATATATGTGGCGCTTTGGAGCCTCTCTTATCTGGGCCAGCCATAAGCAAAAAGGACTCAATAGAATGAGACTCATTCCAGGATATAGACAACACCCATACCCAATAATGATACAAGTGTGTTTATACCATGATTCACTTTTATTAGTTTCAGATAATAACAAAGTCATGAATGGCCATAAATTCCCCAAACAGTTTTCAAGGTTACATAGGTATTGCAATAACAAGAATGGAAATGGTTGTCAATATAGACAAGTCTGCGCAGTTTATTGTGTTACCCTTCACTGGTTTCTCTGCATATTAGAGTCATTTGACCTTAAATGTGAAGGTTATGGTCGTCAAATATGAGCAGGATCCCACATGGTTCATTTTATATCCGAACAATGAGACTTATCACGTTATTGCTCAGTGTGTAATGGTCTATGATGTATATTATGAACCTTTATCTAAGATTCACGGAAATAAGTCAGATTGGCCTTCATTTACAATAACGGCAAGAATGCAATATAAAAAACAAAGGAGAGCAGACATATACACACGGTCCATTGAATGGACATTGATGTAGTTCTATTGTACCTTGTTGATGTGTCACATTTACTCATTCACACACACACAAAAAAAAAACACATGCTCACACATAAGTAGCACAGTGTTTGGGAGAACCTGGGCTCCAGTGTTTAGCCAAGGACACTTAAACATTTTGACACATTAGCAAAAAATAGTTACCATAAGAAACACAACCATGTAGATCAAAAAAAGAACAGTTCAAATACTAAACAGGAAAAGGACGTTCATTAAATGGATACCTGAAGTGGACAAGAGGTTTCAGTTACTTCCTATACCACAAATTACACTTATAATTAATCAAAACTTATCATATCCAAACCATGTCCAGAGTCCTCTTCACAATGACACCATTCTGTGTCAGTGAACTCAGCTCCGTGTTTGTTTGTGTTGCCTTCATTCAAATGTCCTGAGTCCACATCAGGTAGAAAAAACACAACACACTGTCCAAGGTGTGACTCGTGACACCGTCGACTAAATTAAATCTAAACAGAAGGTTCTGGTACAACTTAACCTACTTACAAGGTGTAAAAACTGGCTACAGGTCAGGAACAGCACTTGTATAGAAGACCGTTATTTCACTCTAAATATAGACCACATTTCAGCACGTGGATTTCATCACGGTCATCATAATCAGATGTAGTCTAATAAAATATGAAAAATTTAAAAAATCCCCAAAAATACAAGGAAACAACCAATCCTGTACATCCACACACTGAGTGACCAATAGGGTAACTGCAAAGACGTGTTGGTGGAAGTAAACATATCCTTTGTGAGGGCTATCTAAATAATGTATAATAATTACTCCATTATTTACAGCTTCTTCCTATTTCTGTTTAGCTTATGACTATGTGAGCTTTTGTTCAACTACACCTAAAGTTTTGCACAATATTAAACATCACTTAATATGACAACAACAGTGACACACCAATCACAATCAGGATAAAGTTCATTTAATACCTGAAGGGTATTTATTGAAGTTGCATAGTAACATTGACCGACATCACATGTTAAACATCAATTTAATTAGATTTTTGAGCAGCTGCACAATATGAGGGAATAACACAACAAAGTAATAATAACGAGAAGTAATGTTTGAGCAGTATAGTATATGGAGTAAGGTTCACTTGGTAATGCTACAATCACAAAGTGACTGGGACAAAGGTTGTCCTCCTCCGTTATTTGTGCCACAACCTGAGCAGAATAAACAGTGCCTCGAGTGGAGCCACTGAAAAGCAGAGAAGAGAATGTACGTGAGGTCATGAACTATGCTCTTGGAAAAAAAATAATAAACTGAGATATGGATGGGCTTTTATGTGCCTTGGAGTGGTGTGCTTTTTTCTTTACTTTTATAGAAATGGAAAATGAAAATTGTAAATGGCAGATTGAAAAGTAAAGGTTCAGTTAGGTCTCTCTAAAACACAATGATTACATTAATACACAGGGTTTGAATGTAAATCCTTGAAAATGCTTGAATTTCAATGTTGTGTTGTCAAGGTCTGAAAAGTGCTTGAATTTTAGTTTAAGTGCTTGAAAGTGCTTGCAATTATAACTCTGTGATGTGATTTATTTATTTATTTTTAATATTAACTCTGCCAGGTTAGATGACAAGCCAATGCTACTTACAGACAGATGATGCATTATGAAAAAGAAAACTTTATGTCAAAAAAGAAAATTAGCGGGTGCTCTCCGGGCGATTCCAGGTACCTTTTTAATGTTAATCTTTGGCTCAGTGTGGGTATGTCTGAAGAATGCCAAGTGGCTTCCATTTTTTTTGGATAAAAGTTTGTTCTCCTTTAATTTCTAAACTTTTTGCTATTATGATACATAATTTTAGATGTTTATAGCATAATACCATGCACATTATTGTGATAAAAAAGTGAAAAAAATTATCATTAGTACATGTATTTCTGTATATATGTATTTTACCCCAGTGTTAAGGTGCTGTGCTGGAAAAATTTGAAAATGACTCTTAAAAGTGCTTGAAAAGTGCTTGAATTTGACCTTAAAAAATGTGTACGAACCCTGAATATAATCTGTTCAAGCAGCTGTATGATATCTACAATCAAAACACAGGCATTTTATAATTCACGTATCGACAGACTGTCCTACACTACAAACACACAAGAGAACCTACACACATTCAGTCCATTCACTCATCTCTTCCCTACAGGGCAGATGCACCCACAGAGTATGTGGTGATTGCTTGTGAGTGGGATTAGGTGGGGATGAAAAGCACCAAAGCAAATCCACTCCAGCAGACTTAGCTGGTGGTGTTTCTTCAACATGATGTCAAACTGTCAGCCACTTTCTGTCTTTTAAAACCTTATTAATTAGCGTGGAAAACACTGCAATTACATGAGCAAGGAGGTACAGTTGTGCCCTGTCTGGAAAACCTGTAGGAAGCATTTTTATGCCATTATTGCAAGTTCCATAAAATCCTGGGCATCTGCTTTTTATTTGATAAGAATGGCACTTTTGCCTTAGGGTAGAATGACCATACTACTCAGCGTATATGTTTTCAGTTTTGCTCTTTACATGCAGAAATTTCATTCCACTGGAGACACTCATTTAAAGAGGAATAACAAGAATCCCTACTGTTAAAATAGTGGTAATACTATGAATGTCAAACTAGATTTATTTGCCCTTTTTCTGTCTTATTTTCTCATGATGCTTATTAACATTAGCCTCTTTCCCTGCATTCTCTGTTAGTGTTTTAACAATAACAGACCTTGAGCTATTTCTGTGGTGAGTTCCAAATGAATTTTTCTCTACATCTAAACTTTGCTCAGTAATTTATCACCTTTCCTTATTTTATTCTTAGCATTTTTCAATGACTAGGAAGTATTTAATTTGATGACTGTGTATATTTTCCTTAAAGTTCAAAGCAAATTCAAAGGTATTATTATATCGAAGCAGAGAAAAGCGAAGAAGATGTGACTTTTTCAAGAAAATATATCATTAACTGGATATAAAAACAAGCAGTAACATCCACTGTCATTTGTCAACATTCCATGAGTGTTATTGGTGAATCAAAGTTGCAGAATATGACAGTGTTTCCACGTTCACTACGGAGCCTCTGAACGTCCAGAGGGGTTATATCTGATGATGCAAAATGCTGAGAAGCTCCATTTTACCTGAATTGCTTCAATATTTTGATAGGATTAGTGGTTCCGAAGTTATTAAACATGTTAGATCAGTAGACGCTTTTGGTTGCCAGTTGCCGTTTGAGGTCTTTGAGAGTTAAAGTGCTGTTTCGACTCAACCTGCCCATCCCCCACTCTTCCATTTAACCATTGTCAACTTATACAACTCACATGTGTCTGAAAGCACTTTTGTTTGCTCAGCTGATGGCTATAGCCCCCTATGGCTGTAAAAAAAAAAAAAAAAAAAGACTTCCCCGCAAGTGAACGTAAACAGGACAGTGACACACCTCAGTCAAAGTGCCCATAACTGCCTCTTAAGGGGCAGCTGCTGACCAACATTTAGTTCTTTTTAGCACCAGAAATCTATATCTGACGTTTAGTTCCGGCGGAGATGTGAAACTGTTAGGTGGTGAGATCCAAACTAAGGGATTTCTGTCCTTCTTATATTTCAGGTGTAATTCGGACACAAGAACTGCTGGATCACGAGACCACGCCTCACTACTGGCTAACAGTCTTCGCCACCGACCGAGGCGTGGTGCCGCTGTCCGCCTTCGTCGAGGTCTATATCGAGGTGCAGGACGTCAACGACAACGCACCGCAAACCTCCGAGCCTGTCTACTACCCGTCAGTCATGGAGAACTCTCCTAAAGACCAGTCCATCATCCAGATCGAGGCGGTCGACCCAGACGCCAAGGCCAGCGATAAACTTACCTACAGAATCACCAGTGGCAATCCCCAAGGCTTCTTTGCCATCAATGCCAAGACAGGTAAGACCACTGTTTTTTTGATACCAATATGTGTCGTCTCCCGCTTTGAATCATCGTTTTTAGTGTATCCCTGAACAGAACGCCTCGTAGCATCAGTTCATTCAGTAATTTAATTTAAAAGCAGCATTTTCTTCCTGTGTGTGGGCTGTTTAATAGTTCTTACATCACTGAAGTCATATGTCAGGCTTTAGTTCATGTTCCTCTGACAAATATAAAGAATAAAAGGAAAGCACAAATGTGTTAGAGAACAACAGTACAGTAACTGAGAGAGAACAGTTGAGCTAGCTCTTTTGTAACAGTAATAAATGGACAGAGAAGCTTATATTGACAAAAGCCAGGTTGGAAATATAAATTCATACAGTTAGGACAAACAACAGACTTATTATTTTCAGTTTGGTGGCATCAAAGGGACCGCAGAGAAGACGAAGTGAGAAATGAATGTAATGATGGCGTGAAGATGCTGTTAGAACACTATGATGTAATGTTTCTATCACATACAAAGACGAAAATAAGGAGTGATTATCGACTCCTGGCAAAGGTATTTATATTTATCTGTCTCAGCTGAAGGTTGGCAAAGTTTCTAAAACTTGTTTTGAACCATGTGCTGGTGTAACTTCGCCTGCTGGCTGACTCATCAGCTGACAGGAGCCCCTGGGACAGATACACTGTGGTTCTCTGTGATGTAACAATGGCACAATAATCAGAACACAAAGCACTTTTTCCTCGTCTTTGGGGAAAACTGATGGAGTTTAGTGCAGGGCCGATGCCGTTGACGTGTACTGTTACAGTTCTGAAGATGGGTGATACTGTTAGGTGTGTTTTCTGCCTCATCCATACTAATGCAGGTGTTTTGTTTGACTGTAAATGGTGTTTTAAGTTGCGAAAACAGATATGAAGGTGAGGATTATTAAAAACTCTAGTTTGTGTGTATATGTGGACAGGGAAAACAAACAGATTGGAAAATGGTGCTGTCTTATTTGAATTTGTACACAACTATTATTATTTTTTTGTATAATAAGTCTACACCTGTATGTGTATGAATCAGTGTATGACCTGCAGTAGATGGAGGTCAGCACAGATACCTTACCTGAACCTGAAGTACATCTAAATAAAAGGCACCAGCACAACATCACCTACTTGCAAGGTGCATGGAGAAGTTTAAAAATAAAAAAAAAAACTAGCTCCAGGTCAAGAACTCCAGAAGTAGTTGTCATATAGAAGAACTTTATTTCAGTCTAAATATAGACCGTATATATCACCGGCTATATTTAGTGTGAAATTAGGTTCTTCTTTGTGTCAAGTGCTGCTGGATTTCTTGACCTCCAGAATCCTCACAATCTAAAGAATACACTTCCAGCAACCAAAACCTACACTTATGGCAACTTATAACTTAACCTATTGCTGCTGCTCAGCCTCATGACAGATTAAAGCCTCTGCATCTGTCATGTCCAGTTGTATCCAGTTGGTTCTGGTTTAAATTATGCCAGAAACAACGGTTTGTCTGAGTATTTGTACCAGTTTGTAGTAATTTTCTGTCTATGTTCTTGTGTTATGTGTGGACAGAAATATTTCATGAAACAAAGGTCGAGTGGACATAATTTGTTTTTAAAACCAGAGGAAGAAAATAACCCACTTAGAAAGCTATCATGAATGTGGAAACGGTACTATGCTGGTACAGAACAGCACCCTTCTGTCATGTAATTTTCCATGTTTTAAAAGCAATGCTGAAAAAGGCTACTTTTACCTTAGAATTTTTGTGTTAATGCTTTGTAAATTGAAAATCTTTAACATCATGCATGTTTAATCTTGAAAGGTCAAACATGGCAAACATCTTTAAATTAAAAAAAATAATAAATAAAAGTTCTACATGTTAAATTACCCATCAAGACTTCGTGGTAGTTCTTACTCAGTTCATCTGGACTGGTTTAGCTCTTTTGAAAACGTTTCATCTCTCATCTAAGAGACTTCTTCAGTTCCGCCCATCAAGACCTTCTTCCTGTGTCTTGCAAAAAGGAAAAACTGTTGTGTGAACAGAGTATTTTAACCCAGGACAGGAGTGGGTTAAGCCTACAGGGGTTTTTTTCCACTCTAACGCTCCAGACCGTGTTCTCATATGGTACTCTGGAAATGGTGTGATGATTAATATTTCATTAGTTTCTTTTAGAGTAGCAGGAGCTGGCTATGTTTGGTTGAATAATAAAGAAAAATACTTGTAATATGTGCAAAGTGAAATTCGGTGTATCAGCAAACGTACACAGTTATTCAGATTTCTTTCTCGAGTTGTATCCCACTGAGGAATTTGTTCTAGTTGAAACAAATGTGACACTGAAATAAATCAAAGCTAGTGTAAGTTGAAACAGCCATTTTGACCACTATACATCACAGAGGCAAAATGAGATATTAAAGTCAGTATCTGTCTCTAAAAGGCCCAATTACTGACTGTGTTTTTCTTGCTTACCTAGCCTACAAACTGGTCCCTCATTTCTTTGAATGCTCATTAAACTGAAATGAGGAATGGGGCAGTGAAACAGTTGCTCCAATTTGTCGTCAGTGACGTGTGTGGTCTTGTTTCCCAAGGTAGTCGCATCAACAAACTGGAGTTATTTTTGTTAGAAGTGGCAATGAGAATTTTCTGACCAAATAAGGATTTATCTTGTAGCGCACTGGCTCCCAAAACAAGCCCCTCAGTACTGCCGGGCATTTCTTAAAATGATAATAAAAAGGGAAACCTTAGGTATGCAGGCACATACTGTAAGGTTGGTGTTTTGTCTGCATGCATGACAAGATCAGCTCACATATACTGATAAGAATAAGAAGAAGAAGTCTGGGATGGGAAAAAGAAAAGTGCAGGGAAATTGAATATTTATCTCTCAACAAGGCAGTCATACATAAGGCTGTTTTTACAATGCAGGCAGACCTTGAACTGTACAGAAAATATCTTTGCAATCATTTACACTTTCAAGATACATTTTTTAGTAGAGTATATGTTTAGTAGAGTATATGTGAAAGCTGGAACGGAATGTTTACCCAAACGTAGGTGATCTTGAACAAAGTGGCATTACTAAACATACAGTACATAACTTATTCAAGAGTTGAAAGAATGCGTCTTAGCCCACATATCTGAAGTAAATATTTCCTACTCCCAGGATTATAGAGTATTTGTTAAGCTTATGGTCAAGTCCTCTGTGGGCAGAACCTCCAGAGAGCAAGAGTGGCTGTATCTGTATGTAGTTCTTTTTAGAAGCGTCAGAAGCACTTGCAGGGAGAAAAAAAAAATGGTTATACAGACAGAGGACACTGAAGCATAAGGATAAGAGCCATTCATGCATATCAAAGCATGTTAAAACTTTTATCAGTGGGACACCAGAGCCCCTTGCGTCAGGTTCGACAAAGAGCGCTTTGGACAAAGAAAACTTCATTAAATCACTGCTCAGTTGCTTTGATTCCCCCCTTTTTTCTACTCTGTCTTTGTTTTTGAAGAGCGGCAGTAGAAAAAGTATGTGGTGGTGGTGGGGGGACTCT